>JARVJO010000269.1:802321-829974 GCA_031762555.1 Cynodonichthys magdalenae
TTTTTCATGTACAGAGCCCTGAGACAACGTATGTTGTGACTTGGCGCTATATAAATAAACTGAATTGAATTGAATTGTGCTAAGTATGACCAGAGACAGGATTTTCTCAAAACCTGATCTATTAATCATTAAACCCATTATTCATGGATGCATTCTTGTGGCATTGAATTATTTCTACTTTGTCAACAGGTTTTGTTTTTGCTGAAGGGAGTCTGAGAATATTCATTCTCTCTGCAGTCATACATTAGAAAAAAAAATCCAAATAGTGCACCAAGTGCAGCTTCTGACCCCATGATCTTGTTGGACCCAAAGCGATTTGTTAAATCGCTGGGGATTTCCCACATGTTGCTGTCCTGCTCAGAAAGGATGAGCCCTGCTACTTTAGATAGCAATTTGATTCACAGTGAAGTGTGGAGCGCCTGGTATCATTGGCCACATTCTGCCATAAGCCATCAATGGAAGTGGTCAGAGGTGTGCAAGATAGAGTTTACAGTTCTGAGAAGGGCTCTAGGGCGTAAAAGGTTGTGCACCCAGATGACATTTTCAGTCCAGTCCTATTTAGTGTTGGTCTTCTGGCTTCTTGTGAATGGCAAAAGCAATCCAAGCATCTATGTGGGCATTATCAGTTCATCAATCATGGCTCCCCATGCCTTGTAAATCAAAATCTCCAGTGACCAAAGAGGTGCTGCATATTTTGTCTTGCAGGAGATCCTTATTAATGTAGACATGCATGGGATTAATTTGATGCCCTCAGAGACAGGGCTAAGGACATTTAATTTTGGCTGTAGTTTGATACAGCCCCTATAACACAGCACTTCTCTGGTGTCACATTCTTCTTTTTTACTCCTTTACTATCAAAACATTCTAAATATAACTATTTGAATAAATCAGACAAGCATTATAAAAGAAAAAATAAAAAGCGTTAAAGTAAATTTTCAGACAAGTGAAAAATGAAAGTGACCATATGGCCCAATTTGTGGAGGACATACACATCCACTTTTAGACCCCTGGTGACTTCTCACTAACAGCTGCTGTAAAACACAAATTCATCAGATAATCCCTCCAAAGCCTTGTGGTCAACCCAATGCATTCTGGGTCTTGAGGGCTCATAAATGAAATACCACCTGCACCAGCAATTTCAAACCTGCAATGGAGTAAAGTTATATTTAGGTAAGAACATGAAGAACCCTGATCCTTTAACAAAATAAAAGCTTGACAACTAATCTCCTCAACAGAAGTCAATATTGTTGAAGTCAGATGATGTACAACAGGGAGACCGTGATGGCTGTGGATAAGACAAGCAGCTGTCAGATGTATTTATCAAAAATGAGACAGGCCCAAAATCAATAGGATCAGTCTTTCTCCCTGATGTGACTTTGACACATTTTTAATAGTCCTGTCACGGTACTTGTCTTTTTGTCATGATGGAAGTGACAATACTTAACTATTTGAGAAACACACCAAATCTAGATTTCTCTTTCAATACCTAAACATGTTTTTGTTAATAAACTGTATCAAATGTATATGAATTTATAGTGCTGGATTTGACCCCTTTATTGACTGAACATGTCATTTGTCTTATACCAAAATGATTGAGGAAGCATTTAATGGCCCTGTGACCTTGAGAATACAATTGACTCATGTAAAATGTCCCCTCTGGAATATTGTAATGCAGTAGTATTTCCAATGGTTGGGCAAATGTTTTGCATGTGAGCCACCAAGACATACACTGCATTTCCTCAATTCTATTTCAGAGATTACGGTCAAGTACAGTCAACCCACTTAACACCCCCGTCTTAACATGTGCATGTGCTCTGTGTGTGAGAACAAGGGTATATGCGTACCACTGCCTTTTCCTCCTACGTTAAGAGGAACGGGGAGGAGGAAAACTTGAGGCGCTTACTCCCCCAGGCTCTGCATTTCCTCAGAAAGTGACCCCTGCTAGACTTTATCCAGATTCCTCTGTACTTTAAACAAGACTCCCATTACAGCCCTTGTGAGTACAGTAACAGGTTTCCAGAGTTTGCCCTGGGTAATTGCATGGTATATGTGTGTTTGAGCATACCTCTCTATATGTATGTAAGGGAGAAAGACCAAAAGTAAGTTTGTTCATGCACCTGTGTGTAAATCACTTGACCTATAGTCAAGACTTACTGTTGACCATGGATTTATGCTAGTGTGAGAGGCTGTTGATGACAATGTATCTGCCTTAGCCATGATGAATGGTACACAGACAGTGCGGTCTTGTAGCAAATATGCTCGACAAATGGATCTGAACAGGAGTGGCATTCAGCTGAAAGGCAGTAGATGACATGTAAGGGGGAGAGATGGATGGTGCCCAGCCCAGGGTGGAGCCATCGGCCATAGACTCTCTCCCTCAACTAAAACTCAAAACATTGCTTGAATTAGATCAACCATCAGCACCACAGGTCAGATGGACAGACAGAATGATTCCTACTGTGTTCAAAGCTCATTGGTGGCTTTATGAAAATATAGATAATGGAATTTAATGCTCTATGTTATAATACAAGAAAACAATGAACCCGTTTGCATGTGGACACAACAAAAGGATGCCAGCAAAAGGCCATTCAGGAAACCAGAATGTGAACCACTCTAAACCATTTTCTTTGGCTGAAAATCAACAAATTTTATCATCTGTTGCTTCTCTGATAACACATAAAATAATAGCATTTGCAGTTTGACATTTATCAAGCAAAATGAAAGCAGTTTTGTGAGGGTTCAAATTGAAGCCACATGCTGCGAAAACTCGATACATTGAACAAGCTCCAACTGCTTCTAGGAGACAGATCTATGATTCTGCCAAACTATCACAGAGCATAACTTCTTCCAGACAAACCAGAGCTATCAGTGGGGGGGAGCTGAGAACCTTCCACAAATCGGTGTGATGAAGTGTCCTATCGCTGGGTTGTCTCCTGAAATTGAGAGGCTCTATTCCACTTATCGACAGCCACAAGACACAGGAAAGGCATCTTATCTGTACAGTGTGAGTGTCGGTCTCTCTCTCCCTCTCTTTCTCTCTCTATCTCAGTGTGTGTGTGTGAAGATGTGTATATTTCTAACATTATGGCATGTCAGTCTTTTCACACCAGAATAATGCTGTTACCTGAAATATGACTTGAATTCTTCATTGATTTGAAAGGATGTACACCCAATTATTACTCTTTGAGTTTCACTGAACTCTATCCAAAAGAGATATTTTGCTGAAAGGATTGACTTCCACAGTTAATGCAAGACTTCATGCAAATGTGTTGCACAGTGTGTAGTTCACACATATGTGTTGGAGACAATGCTCAGCTACTAGAACACCAAATTCAACTTCAATATCTGTTAAATTGAGTTAGTATTACTTTTGTGTTTTGTTTTAATAGTTGGCTGTGGTGGTCTTTTTTTATTTGGATTGAGTCTTTAAGTTAATCAGTTGCCAGCTACCACAGCAAATTTTATCTCAATATTCTGTCAGGGTTCTGTAAGATACAGTGCCCCAGCACAAACTGAGTAATGTTGTGTGTGCTGTTAAGTACCAGGAGTACTGTGACCAGTTATGCATCGGGAAAACAAAGCAGCCACTGTTCAAAAGAATGGGCCAACACAGAAGAGCTACATCATCAGGCCGGGATTCTGCAGTTTACACTCATCTACAGGTCAGTGGTCACTCTTTCAAGGATGAAGATTTCTCATCCTTGTTAGAGATGTTGGTTTAAGAGAGGAGTAAAGGAAGCCATTTTTGTGAAGAAAAACTGTCCATCACAGGGGTGGAGGTCTCCGTGTCCAGTTGTCCCCCTCTTACAATGCAGTTATTGCAAGTGTGACTCCCTGTGAGCAATAGGTGTGAATCAGGGCCCCAACAATAGTCCGGTGATGGTGCACATGATCCTCTATGAACAATAGGTGATGATTAGGGCACTAACGATCTATTTTTAGGTTGATGGTACTCTTTTGCATTTGAACAACAGTTTTGATGGTCATTGTTTTCACACCTGGTAGACTCGGTTTGATTGGGGACTAAAATTGCAACGTTTACGTTTTCAGCTGGTGCGGTTTGTTTTCACACTATGTCAAAGAAACCAAACCCTTTGAGCAACCTGTTCCCTCCCTCGCCTGTGGTGGCGTTGCACCAAGAACCACCGAAGGAAACAACACAAAATCCTCAGAAGAAGACATTGAGCGCAACTTCTTCAGAGTGACAGATTTTAGATGTTGTTAGATTTTTTTTTTGTTTTGGCAAATGTGCCAAACAAACACTCTTCAACAATTAGCTCAGCATGAGCGGAAGATGAGCCAGAACCATGGAGAATGTTGTTTTTCACACAAGGTGGCTGAGACAGCGTCGTATGAGGTGGCGTGCACTGACTAGGAGTGCATTAACATACAGGCATCGAGCAAGGTGTATGAGAAACTTTATAACTCTTTGGCATTCACCTCTGTACTCGAACTGCACCACAGTTCACTGTAACAGAGCTGAGACCCAGGTTTGTAGGTGGACACATTCACACCTCCCCAAACAAACCAGACATTTTAGGTAAACAAAGTGTTAAAATGGACCAAACAGGGCTATTATGAATGTACCCTAAAATTGACTGTAGTTTGTCTATTTTTGTATTTGCTAACATCGCTTTACTACGATGTCCATCCAGTGACATTGGATGAAAAAAAGGAAAAAAAATCTTGTGGCCACACAATACTAAAGTGTGGCTATGAGATAATTTTAAGTAGTGTGTACAGTGTGACACTTAGAGACAGATTTTGAATATGTTGTTTTTGTTTTGAACTGTTCTACCCCACACTTATTTTTATTTGGTGTCTGTTAATTTAAATGGTACATATTTCATAGTAGGCTATTTATGAGCTGACAATGAATGCCCTATAGGTGTGTGTCGGAAAACTGATTTTTACTGTGTTCCTGAACTCCAACTCTTTTTGCAGCCAAGGCATGGTATGAAAAGAGGGGCCTGTTATGAGTGTTGAGCTTCAAAATAAGAAAATAAAGCTTTCTGGACAAAAACGACTCCAGTCGTCACCATTGTTTTATAGCTGCAAAATATAATGCTAAGAAATACTTCATGCCTAACAGTGTCTGAAGTATGTCATTATGTTATTTATCCTGTGGCCACGCATTATTTATCATATGGCCACAAGATAATTTTCTTTATCAAATGTCACTGACGGGCTCTGCACCTCACTGTGGCAACTGTACTGATGCTGCCTTTGCATCGACATTGGACAAAAAAAACTATATTTTTTAGTATAAAAAATCTTCCACCTTTTTAGTTTAGGCTGAACTTCTATAAACTGTGCTTATAGTCAGTCATGGTGGCATCACCTCGTTTCTCTAGGGATAGAAATGTAGATATAGTTAATAGTTTATCACCTTAAACACAACTTAACGGACACTTATTGCAATCTTTAGGCTCATCTGAAGCCAGCGTGCACGTCTTCTGAGGTCCACTCAGTTTATGGAAGGCATTGAGTCTAACAGTGTGTGAAATGAACACTTACTTACAATAAAGATCACTAATCAGTCTGTCACAATGTATTCCTTGCAAAGTAGGCGAAAATCTCACTGGCAAATGCAAACAAACACATGCACCAGGCGCACTCACACTCACACTCACACACTCCATAATCCTCTCATCCACCCTTGTCTTTTATACTCTCCCCCTTACTGCTGGCGACATTGCTCGTGAAGCACGGACGCTCGTAAATTCCCAGACTCGATTTTGTTAACCTTTGGTGCGACCCAGTACTTTTCTGCTTGGTGTTCTAGCACCCACTCAGTCACAGATGAGGCCCTGCTTGCCTCTGCTGAGACAAGCCTTGGCGCTTCTGCAGCTCATCGCTCAGACTTTTGGCTCTGCACAATGCGGTGGTTGAACAATGCCAACTCACCTCAGAGCTACGGGGCATTTTCGAACGTTGTACATCAAATGTCTATGTGTTATCAAAACCCTTCATGACACCTTTCATAATAATTTGTCTGTACCCTAATTGGTAGAGTAATACATGCAAAGACATTGCAGGTTTACTTTACTTAAGGGTGATTATTAGTTTTAAAGTACTAAAAGTGCCTTAAAGAAAAGTAAGGACTATCTATAGTAACTCACACCTGCACACCTTCAGGGAACATCAGGATTTAGGTGGATACGATCACTTTTCAGATATCCCAGCTAATTCTTTCCTCATCGGTTTATGCATAAAAGCTTGTATATAACCATGTCACACTCATATTTATCACTTTCTGGTCATTAGGCTGAAGGAGAATGTGTCTCTCTGTGTGTAATATACACATCTCTCTGGTTGTTTAGATGTTCTGTCTCCTGAGGTCAGCCAAAGGGCAATTTGTTTAGAGTGGTATGTTGTCTGGTGTCATTTGCTGTCTGTCTCTTGAGAGCGATGCAGCGTGTAATGTGCAGTGTATACACACGGAGTCACATAGACGTGATTTGTGATAAGAATACATGTTAATATATCGCTAAATATAGCTGTATTTTTCAGTCAATTTGCAAACAAAATAAGTATGAATGCACGGTGATATCTACTAAATTCACTATCCAAATGTGGTATTAATTCTTTACTGATAGCATTTTTTTTTACTTTAGAGATGCGTCTTTGTATGGGGTGCCAAGTTTAAAATGAAATGTTACAAAAATTCACTAACATATTTTTCATTATTTAGCTCCCTGTTCTTACACTTAGCTAATTTTCACTAAATGTTCATTTTAAATGTTAAAATATGAAATCCTAAATCTAAATGTTTAAATCTAAATGTAAAAGTTAAACCTTAAATGTTGAAGTTCACATTTAGGTATTTTGTAAAGGAACGCAGACTTTGCTGTTGGTGCTCATGTTCTGATGTCATCATCCTGAGACAATAGCAACAGCTAGCGCTAAGATGCAGCTAAAGCTTCCCTACAGCTACAAGACATCAAACTTGCAGTTATAATCGGTGTCCGAGCTGAAACTGACCACATGTACCACCCATATTGTTTTTTAATGAACACATTTTGAATTTAGATTTTAAATATTATCTTTTGCAGTGTTAGAAGAAGTGAGCAGAAGCTAGCTTCAACTAACCACAAACATCAACAATGGCCGCTGCTAGCCACCGCTAATGCTGCTGAAGATGATATTTTAAATTGAAATTCAAAATGTGTTTGTGGCTGACAGCAGAAAAACAGATGATGAAATAAAATTGTTTAAACTCTGACAGCGGTGTCTCTATTGTTGGCAAAGCAACTGCATAAAGATTTCTGGTTCTATCTTTTTCTCAAAAATATCCTAAAGCAAATGCAGAAGGGACTGTTGCATAACTAAAGGAGCTCATTCCATAGTCATAAAGAAATATTTATAAAGTAAGAAATAAAACAAAAGAAGTTTTCCTTTATTGCTGCAGCAGCTGAAGTCGTGTCTTATTTTTAACTACAAGAGAAGTGATGAATTTTCTCTATTTGCAGCATGTAACATATACAAGATTCAATGCCTCCAAATATTGTGCAGTTTAGGAAAAATAAAACTGATTCACCCAAACATATTACTTTTTGATTTTCTAAATGTTGTAAATCTGCAACCTCATATTTGGTTTTTTTTTTTTTACATCAGGTTGATCCAGCAGAGGTGCAGCTGGTACTGTTGCCACAAAATAACAACTGTGTTTGTCCTGGAAGTCACACATGCCCTGTTTTATTCGAGATATGGTGATTTTAAAGCTGAGACCAGACTGAGTCTATATATAAGTTTGCTCTCTTTGAGCTGGAGGATTTACTTTTGGTTTGTCAGCCTCTCAGCGCCATGGAGACAGGGTCATGACCACCCAATTGCATCCCAGTGCCAGTCCTTACAGCGCAAAGTTGCTGGTCAGCTCTCAGCATGAGAGGGCCCTCCGTTACCTTGTCATGGTAGGTTTTTATGAGGTTCACATGGGGGGACTGCTAGCCCTTCTCATGGGGTCACAGCCCCCTGCCATGTTGGCCTTTGTGCCTGTTTGTGGTAGCGTTAATCCACCAGCTCTTGCTTCCCACTGAGCAACAAGTCTGCGACTTAGTGACTTGGCTGTTTGTTGGGAGGGTTTCAGTCATCGCCGTGGTAATTGGTTCATCCTACTCTCTATCACTCAACCCTCCAAGGTGTTTGATTGGCCAGGCTTGCCAAGGAAGAGAGGAGGAGACAGAGCAAGGGATTATGGGATAAGAAATAGCCCAGGAGAGAAAGGCGGTATGAGTTCAGTAACTTCACAGCCAGCTGATGGAAAATCCTGCCGAAATTTTTATGAAAACAGAAAACTTTTTCTTTGTTCTTACCAGCTCAGTGTCAATTGTTTTCAAATACTTTCATATATTTTGTTCATTTTTTTCTTCTCAAAAGTTTGTCTACTGGATATTTAAGGGTTTTTATTTTCACTTAGTATAGTGTAATTATAGGCAAATGGGTTAAACATAACTTAAGGTATAAAGATGTTTGAAGATATTTTCAGCAGATAATTTTTACCACTAAATTTAACAAACATTTATTTAAAGTCCAGTTTAAACACATTGTTTTAGACTTCTGATCAAGTTTAACTTTTAGAGCCGGGTGAGAAGTTTTATTTAGCTACTAGCAGATGCACATACACTCAAACATTTCTTAGTTAAGTCCATCAAGCATAGGGAGACAGAGGGATGAAAAAAAGAAAACATGTCTTAAATCACCTGCTCCGTGACAGTCAGAGTACTTGGTATCTGCAGTCTAGCTTTAAATCTGCCAGCCAGAGCTAAGCAGGAGAAGAAAAATCTCTTTGTCGTCCTGCGGAGACGTTTGCTTTACTTTCAGAGGCTCTCGAGCTCCTTTATAACTGATAAGAGGACTGCATTCCTGTTGAGCCAGCAGGCCGGCCCTGCCACTGACCCCACCTGACATTGTCCAGCTATGAGAGGCTCCACTGCTCCGCAACCCAACAGAGACTCCTCTGCTGCTCCTCTTATCTCCCTCCACATCTCCCTCTGGCAAACACTCACCCGAACTGAGGAGTGCAGAGATAGGGAGCAGCCGGCCCGGGTGTTCTGGGACTCAACTCTACGCAGGCCTCCTGATAACTGCATTTTTGGTTGTTCTTTTGAGTAATGTTAGGCACTTTGTCTGGATTAGGTTTTGTGTGAATATGAAAAGAGCTGCATGAATGACATCTGGAACTTTTGCTTATATTTTGCTTGGGTATACAGTAGCTAGTTAACATGTATTCTGTTTTTCTTTTCTTTTTTTTAAGAAAATGGCTAAATGCAAATGCTATTTGTTTGTTTTGTAAGAAACCTGACAAGCTGTTGTATCATTTTTGTAGTTTTCACTTATTCAGTGAAGACACGTCTATTATAACTAGAATGACTGAATATATATAATTCCCTTCTTTGTATGTCAATAAATAATTTTAATGCTAAAAAAATAAATAGAATATAACACTGTAGTTTATCCTGTAGTTTGTGCTAGTCTTTATTGTTCGTAAAATAAATGCTGCACCACTTTGCAGTTAAATTCTAAACAATAGATAGAATTATATGATGATTTAAATTTTTAAAAAGTTTTTATATTTGGTGTTCAGATATTTTTTGTATATTAAGTTGAAGTAATTTTAAAAAATCCAATATTTAAATAGAATAAAGCATTGCATGGAATTATTGATCATTGTTTGAAAAAAAATGAAAGAAAGAAATGGCACAACATATTTCTGCTGAGAACAATAACTATACAATTGTTATTTTTTATATAAATGAAAAAAAAAATCCAAAATGATACATAAAATGTCTAATTTATTTATATAGCACATTAAAGACAACAAAAGCTGACAAAGTACTTTACAGTTCAGTCAAAAACTTGTAGCAAAACAAATACATAAATACAAATAAAATACAGAAACACTATAAGAAAAAGAAACTGGCACCAATTGAAGTCTAAATCAAAAGCCAAAAAATAAAAAAAAAGAGATGGGTCTTCAGTAAAGATTTAACAATTTTTGGTAAATGCATTTAGTGTATTTGTATTCATTTAACAACAAGAAATAAACCAAGATGTGAGAAAAGAAGCCCATTTTTGGACAAATCATCTACATGCATGTGGCTTGTCTCTGAACAGTAACAAGAAAAACCTTTCAGCTATAAGTCCAGTTGGCCATCGCAGCCATTTCAGGTTAACAGAGGATAGAAATGAAGTAACTTAGTCCCGTTGTAAAGCCCAGATTAACATGGTCTTATTCAGCATGAATTGGCTCACACAAGCTGTGGCGGATGAGCTAAGAGTGACTTAGTGAGGCTTACGCTAGCTCGTTCAGTGTCTGGGATGGGATGGAAAGTCTCCTGTGGGAAGAGAGAGAACAGCAGAACAATGTTTAAGCCGGCAATTTCAAGAAGCCATGGGATCAAAGAAATTAAGACTCTCAAGTCCTTCATTTATACAATCTGAAGAGCGAGCGATACCTCCCTTGTGAAAATGTTGATATGAAACATGGAAATCATTGAAAATGCAGCAAGTGGGACAATAAATGGCTTATTTGTCTTTGCGTGCATATTTATAAAGAGATCACAGAAATGACTGCACGATATCCAGTTGACAGGTATAAAAAAATCTGCAAAACACACACGTACTTACTGTAGATTACTTTAATGAAGAAGTTTTAGTTTTCTAAAATGCTAACAGCTTCCAAAACAATTTGTGTTGATAATTTGTCATAAAAAGTTGATATCAGAAGATGTATAAGTTTGCCAGAGCATTTATTTGTTGTTTTTATTTTAATCAATGTGAGTGATTACCAAAACCTAGAAAATAAACACCATCTGTTTATCATTCTCACGGAATATGATGTTATTTGTTTTTTTTTTAGCAAAATCCAGCTGATGGGAAAGCAGACCATGTAGAACTGATTACCTCATTCAGTAATAAGAATAAATGTTTTAAGCATACACGTGATGATAAACACCCAGCACTTCATCTGTTTTGGACAATCATGCATTGAAGATGTTTTCATTTTGACTAAATTTGAAGACATTTAGAATTCAGTGAGACGACAAATGAAAAGTTGTTTTTTTCCCCCACATTTTTGAGTTGTCAAACAGTCTCCCAATAGCTTAAATGCTGTGTAATAAACTGGTGAATGCATACATGTTTATAAATGTTTTTTTATTTATTTATTTTAAAGACCACACAGAGCATTTTGCAATGTTTTTTCTCATTCACCATTGGAAAAAGCTGGTGTTTAAATGGCTTATCTTGTCGTGACAACACATTCTACATTTCTGAGCCGCCACAGCTACACCAAGTGTAAAGAGTGGAACTGCAGACTACACTTGCCAAAATAACCAGAAGACAGAGACTACACAATGCTGACTTCTGCGCTCAGAAACACATTTCAGTTTGAAAGAAAGGGCTGAATATTAGCAAATCATTGGTAGATTTAGGCAGATAAAGAATTACCTGTGAGAACACTTGAATGGTTCAGTCTGTAGTGTTTAAATTCATAAAGAATCAAATTGTTAAAAGAATATGATAATGATATTACAGGATGATAAGAGTACAGATACTGAAGGGAACAAAGAGGCTCATTCTAATGAGATCTGTTTTTTTTCTTTGTTTTTCTTTGTTTGGTCCTTGTATAATATGAAATAGAAATAAAAATAAAAGTAAAAGGGTTTATTATGTGGTTTTATCAGCCACATGGCAGTTTAATACAGCTTAAATTAATCACTGGTCTATTTAATTTGACTGTTTTTTCAACAAAAATAACCTCTATTCATTTACCTAATTTTTGTAAATTTAGTAAAAGTTCTGACAAAGTATTTAAGAACAAACAATAATAACAGCAATGTAACTTAAACAATGCAAAAATAAATACTTATTCTGATTTTAGCGTTACACTTAATACAAAAGCAACAAGTGATTGTGACTATTTTAAAGCTAAAACCTTGATGTCAGGTTAAAACGTGCATTTTACAGCCAAAATCAATTTTATAGCCGGAACTACCTATTCATTAAAAACACACACACAAAAAAAAAAGAATTCTAAATGTTTTTAAAACACTCTTCCAGAGTTTTTTTTTGTGTTGTTGTCGCCATCTGCTGGTTATAGTTGGTAACTACCAAAAATAACTTTTCTATTTTATGAATAATAAAGGTTCTCATTAACCTCTGAGGACAGATCTGGACCTTTGGACACATCTGTAACATAAACCTTGCTGATGAACCCTGCAGGTGCTCCAATCAATTTCTTAAATCCTAAATCTGCTCCAAGCAGCATTTTTAAATCCAAGTTTCACTCACCGCAGCCAAGAGCTGCTTTTTTTCCCTTCCTCACTCCTACACACTTTGTGGCAAGCGGCCATTTTGTACATGGAGATTTGCCTATTTGCAGCCTGCGTCTGCTTCCACATACTTCAAAGTTTGCAGAGACGGGCGAGCCCACCAGTGAAGCCTGTGAACATTTCTTCACAACAGCCTGTTGAAGGATGGGATTTCTACCTCTGACTCAGTGAGACACAGTCCGGCGCCACTTTCAAAGCTTGTCAGAGCACAGGGCCCCGAGGCAAAGCTTATTGTCCACAAATTGATCCAGCCCCCTTGGTTTTGTTTATTTAAATGAGACTCTTAGACCCTCGGGTGTTTGTTGAGAAAAAGTCAGAAATGCCAAATATCTTTTTTTTTTTTTGTCTTCATCCTCTTTCGTCTTTCCTTTCTTCTTTTCTCTCATAGCCTCTCAGCTTGGTGAGCCAAAAATCCTTGGTAAACATCCCGGCCCGGCAGCTTTGTAGCACTGAGCCCGTTCCCTCTCAGCTTCCCCCCTTTGCACTGGGATCTTTAGTTTTCAGCACAATTTCACTGACCTGAAGTGAATTTTCTGTCCTAATCAAATATAATAACTTAATTATTTTAAACACTAAAAAAAGTACAAAAATATATATATATTAAATCATTCAAATATCCCTATAAGACTATCCAAAGACACCAATGGATCAATTTTAATAAAAAAAAGTTTACTTTAGGTTTTATAACGTATATATCATGTTCAAAAGGCAAAAAAAGCGAAGTCTGTTTACAACCTTCTCAAACAGTGATTTCTTTTTGACCGCTTCCTTTTTCAGGGGTTGCCATAGTAAACAAACTCACATGTAAGATTTGGCATTTGTTCTATGCTGGATGTCCTTGCTGAATCAACCTGGACTTGAACCTGCTGCCTTTGGATTAAGACACTGACCATCAAAGCTGATACAAATAAAACTCTGCTGTTTTTGTTTATAGAAAATAATCCAAAAATGTCTGTTGTGAAAAAGGACTTTGCTTTTTGTTATTTATTGTTAAAAGAAAAATAGAAAAAGTTCATTGCAAAAAGCTCACAAATGCAGATAGAATCAATAATTTATTTCTTTTTTGATAAAAATCAAAAACATGCTCAATCTTTCAAAACCAGCACCTAGTTTTCATTTTAAAGCCAGCCTGTTTCCTTTTGACAATGCATCAAAAGGAGCTGCAAGCTACTGTTTGAACGCAGCTATTCAGACATCAGAAAATAATTCATAGAAGCTACGAGTGAAGTAAATCAACCAGAGAGGTTTCAAGTCTGTGTGGGTGGGGGCACGTCACAACAGAGAGCTGGAAGTTCACCCATAAATAACATCAGCGAAGTCCTCAATGATTTTATGTGTTTCATGCTATGGGAACCGGTCTCAAAGTGTGCAAAGCTTAAATTTAGGAGTCCCTATTCATCAGGAGTTACTGTCACAGTATGTCACAGGTACTTAAGTGCTCTTTCTAGAGTGGATTTACCCTCGGAGGAAGAATTGGTTCCTCCTTCATTCCAAAATCCAATCTAGCCAGAGGTCATGTCCTCTTCCTTGTTCTTCATACAGTGAAATACACAAGGAGTAAGAATAATAATGAAACCTCACATCCCTCCATTATATCAACTCGCTTCCTGTCTTTCTGTTTAGACAAGCAGTGTCAACTAATATCATTAGTGTTGTATGTCATCAGTGTGAAGCTGCAACAGGAAATGTGTCAGCGGCTCACTTTCTTGCCTGGAAAACACACCCCTCAGTTTGAATCACTTGATTGCACCCCCCCCTCTTCAGGACAGACATTCTCAGTTTTAATTACAAGGTATAAATAAGAAGCATTCATTGTCAGCTTTTTTTTCACTGCCTAAGACAATCGGCATTTACTCATCCGTTTGTCTGTTTAAACTATCTGCTGGAGAATCACAAAGCCCCGCTGCTTATTTTCCAACGATTAGCTGTACATCAGCATTACCACCTCAAATCCAGCAGTTTCACATCCAGCATTAAATAGGATGAATATTGATCTGCTAAAGAGGATTTATTTATTTCATGCTCTATCCAAAGATCAACTGCTACCAGCTTTGGATGGATCTGTGGAGGTCTTACCGAATAAAGCTACTGCATACATGACTTTGGACTTGACATTTTAGGCCTGGAAGAAGACCAAACAGTAAATTCACTGCAATAATCCCAGATAAATGGGATGATCACTGCAAAAGCTTAGATAGTTAAGTGGCCTACACTTAAGTCCAGAAACGAGAAAAAAAAAAAACAATGCGAAGGAGATCCTCCATGTCAGAGGCGTGGTTGTGTGCAGACGCCCACCTGAGGACTGCTGTATCTCCTGTTCAGAAGAAGCAGAGTGGTCTTACAGAACAACCTCAACATGATTTATGTTACTTCCTTAAATATTTTAGACATACTAAGTGAAGCTTGATTAGGATATTAGACTTATATCTGCCTTGAAACAGCATCTTACAACTGTGGTTCAGTCCTGCAGGTTTATTCTGGGTCAGGTAATAGTTTGTTTAATTCAATGAATGAGAGCACTGCATTATTATTTTGCTATCAAATCAAAAATATTGAGAAAAAAAATGAAGACTTGATTAGCATAAAAGGGTTGCATCCATATAGAATTTGTCTGTAACCCTTTCCATGCATGATTTATTGCTCCTCAGCCAGGCCCGGCGGGGCATTATGGTGCTGATTAGCAGTGAGGCTCAGTTAGCTGTCAGTGGGAACGACAACCGGCTAAGCTGGGTGGAGCTGAGCAAAGGAGACGGGACGAGAGGCAAACAGGCAGACAGACAGAAACGTGTCCATCTGGATAGATGGGCCACGGGGTCACATGACAGAGTTACAGACAGGATGGTGCGCAGCTGCTCCGTGTCTGAGCTGTGAGCCTCAAAATCTTATGAGTCTGTGCTGAGAGGCCGGAGATGGAAGCTGATTCAGTCCTGAGTAACATTATTCAAACAAATACATATTATGTTTCATTAATTTCATAATAAACAGTTTTTTTTTAAATGTTTAATAATTTACAAAACTATCTTGTTTAATTTCCAATTGCTTGGGAAGATTTGTTATTTGTTGCATTCTATAGAAAGTCCAATAATGAGCAGCTTGTAGCTGAAACAGCTTAAATTGCCAGTAGATGGCATCTGACACCTGCTTTAGATTTGCTCACTTTCACCATCAGTTTTCCTTCACATCTTTTTCCTGCCTTAATGTGGATAAATTTCTGCAAAAGAAAAATAAAAAGCATTATTTTATTTATTACATTTGAGCCTGTTGCATCCAAAGCAAAAGTAAAATGTAATACTAATGAATACTTTATCGGTTTCATAAAAATCCTGTTAAAAGTTATTATTTTGAGATAAATTTATGGATTTTGAAGATGTTTCTCCTATTATATATAATATATATTATAAAGCCAAGTGTGTAACATTTTGTATTTATTGCAAATATGAAAAAAAGAAAGATTATCTTGAGTTCAATACAAGTAATTTTTTATTTTTAACATTTTGGTGCATTTCTTTCTTTCTCTTTCTTTCTAATGGAAATTAAGATCATTACTGTAGTCACACTCATCATGATGATATGTTTGTGTCTACCTCAGATTGGTGAAATCAAAACAGGTATTTTGAGGCGAAAACACCTCTAAATGAGATGTATTTGATTGCTGCCGCAAGAATCGCCCCAACTCTCCTCTTTAACATATGGGGTCCGTTCAGTCATAAATTTTCAACACTGCAGGACGTTGTCTTTTTTTTTATGCCCTGTGATCCATCGTCTATGCGTGCCAGAAAAGTGTCAGGGCCTTCTGTGAGTGAGAGGAAAACGTGCCGTGGCAGTGAAGACTCAGCTGGCAGAGAGCGAAGCTCCACAGCCAGTTCTCGGGGTAAGGAATGCCTTCTGCTTGTGCTGGTCTGCAGATCACTCACACATCAAAAGATGCTGAGGGATTATCCCACTATTTATGCACATCTACACATTAAGCTATAAGGGATATTTTATTGTAGTCCACACAGTTTTTTCTTTATATTTTTTTAAATTTCAAAGTATGCTCTTAATAAGAAAATAAAACATTTGTTAAACTTCTGTTTTGATAAAATTGGTTTTAGATGATTAACAAAGAATTTAAGATTAAACAATTGAAAAAAATCTTAAATCTTAAATACATTTAATTGTATTATTCTGTGTATGAACATGATTTTTTAAAAAATATTATTTTTAGGCCTGTAAAATAAAAATGTCTAAGTTACAAGTGAGCAGATTTTTCGAGACCACACAGGCAGTCAGCCGGCTGCAGCCGTGCAATCAGCTTAACAGCAGGACAACAAAAGAGCAGCCACGCCTCAGATAGAGGTGCTTAACCTCCAAGCATGCTAAGTGCCCCTCGCTCCATTACCACTTAATAGGCCTAATCAGTTTTGGCCCAGATTAGATTTTGAATCTATTGCCACCAAAGCACAGTGTCATATCAAATTAGTGAGTTCATTAGGCTGAGCTGAGTCATGTTGTTCCGTTTGTATTCCTGGGAATAATGGGTATCATGAGCGGTGGTGAAAAACCAAAATTGACATCACAGCTTCTGCGTGGAAGGATTATGGGTGTGGAAAGTAGTAAAGCTCTGTTTTCACCACATGTTGGGGAACATCCTCAACCAGACTAATTTACAGGCATTTATCGTCCCCCGTTATTGTTCACATTTATTATTATGTTTCTGAATCAATAATTAAATCCACTTTACTCAATAAAATGTGTTGAAGAGGTCTGACACTATAATTAATTACAAATCACATCCATATAAACATATAAAAACAGAGGGGTGGAAATATCTCTGTATTAAAGAAAAAAAAAGAGCAGAATGCATAATTAACATTTTATTTGAAAAAAAGTATTGTGTGCTAACTGTTGTAAATTGTTCATATGTTCACTCATGTTCTTAGTGTTTAAGTAAGCTCAAGGTAAAACAGCTAAGTTTTCTGTGTTGGAGTTGCAGCCAGACCCACTTCAGATCTGTAAGATTACAATCTAAAACTCATAATCTTATTTCAAAATAAATGGGAGTCGCAGAAGAAGAGCAGCAAGCTGCAGCAGGAATGACTCCGTGACTGAACAACGCAGCAGTCGTTGGGTTTTCAGACGGACAGATTTCACAACTAACTCATATTTTCAGTGAAATGAGACACTGCAGGAAACACAAGAGCTCAAATTAGGAAAATTAAAGGAACTTATTTTAATTAATCATCATTGATCTTTTGTGTTTTTTAATTATTAGAAAAAATTTTACCCATTAATTTTTATTTTTTTTGCTTTTTATGCTGTTTTGAATGATTACTTTCTAACATTACAAAAAAAGGAAATGCAGCTGAAATAAATAATTCCAGCTCATTGCTTTTTTTAATCTTTAATGTCAAATGTTCATTCTTCCATTCTAACAATGAGGCTGCATTTTTTTAAACTTTGCAAATAAATAAGTCATGCAAACGTAACGTCTAAAAGTTGAACCAAGTGGCCGGGACAGCCAGGGGGACGCTGACACGGCTGAGCATTGCATGCATGTTTTCATGACAAATAAAAACACTGCACAGCTGAAATTCACTGCAAAGACCAATTTCAGGCCTCCTGCGCCAGCGTGAGGAATCAATACGAGGCAATGAAGCACACTGGGGCTGGGATCAATATGTGAAGATACAATCATATCTTACTTCTTGACACTGAACGGCGTACCACAGGAGGGAGGATGAGCGCTGGGTGATGAAATGAAAACAACATAAAAAGGGGGAAAAAAAGGGATTTGACAGTGGGAATGATTTGTTTTTACTTAAAAAAAAAACACAAGAAAAGTAACCTTAACTCATCACTTCATATATTTTTGCTTCTCTATGTGCAAAGGTTTTGAACAGTATTATTTTTGCTCAAATATATATATATATATTATAAATTATAAAAACATAAACAAATTAAGAGTTAAATTTGAAACATCTACACAACATCAATTTAGCTAAATGTTTACCATATTTTCCAAAAGTCAAAAATCTGATTTCCCAGATTACATGATTGTTCCTTACTTTAGGCGTTTGGCCCAAAACACCAAAGAAACTTTCCTCGAGGAGCTTGTCAGTCTTTATAACTGCGAGCTATTTAAAAATTAGTTTCTTGTCATCTTATTCCCAGCTTGAGGTAAAATCACAGCCTCGCACACAACCTCAGTCGTAGCTGATGACAGATAAATGAAACGGCATTAATCTCAGCCGGCTGGACGGTTTTGCAGAAGCAGCAAAAAGCAGTTTGTGATCCAAGACTCCTATAAACATATGCCCAGTCCTATATGGACATGCAGATTTAAGAAGGGGACCTGGGAGGACGACAATTACTTAATAGGAGTATGTAACGCGATACTGGATAATAACTGGAAACATTGAAGTACATAAAGCATTTGCTTGATCACAGATGCATTTCACTCACACCTGCCCTGCTGATGACTGCTCAGACTCTATAATGAGCATCCATCGAGCTGGTTTCAATGGCATTTGGAGGGTTAACAGTGCTTATATGTGAAGCCTTGAAAACAATAAGCCTCCCATGTGATTTAACAGTATATCCTAGGATTTAAAACTTGGGCTCTTTAAAGTTGTATGCGAAAGCCCTTAAACCTCACCACACCCTAGAGAGGGAAGCTGCTTTCTTTATAGTCTCACATTGACTTCCATGCGGACTCCCAATCGTGAGTCACCCAGTGTGTGTTGCCATCACCCCCACCCCCCCTCCATCATACCCTTATCAATCCCCTTCCTGTCTACTGTTTTACCAACCAAAATAAAAAACAGCAAGAAAAAACAAAGAGAGAAAAGATTGCCTTAGTTCTTTTATTGGGCCAACACTGCTTGGCTCACTTCAGTGGCACAGCGTGGCCAACGCAAACCAAATTACTGCTGGAAAAAAGCAGCAGAAGGCAATTAAATCCCAGTTAGACGGATCATTCCAGCCCTGATTAACAAGGTCAAGAAGTGGAAGTCTTCTTCTTTTCATGTCCACTGTGTTAATTTATCCCATTTTAATTACAATGATGAAAAGTATGCAAGTTACACTCATCATTAGTGGGATTCTGCTGGTAGAAAATTAATGAGTCTTTTGTATGAGTGTGTTTCTTTCTTTTTTTTTGTTCTTTTTTTTTTTTGGTAAACAGTAAAGTTCACATATGATGAGGAAACTGTCTTTATGGTATGATAGCTTAAAATAGTGTCCTGAAAAGTGACATTATGAGGCAGTCAGTGAGTTCTGGCAGGGCTAACGCTACACCATGGTTTCCAACATTAGGACAGTTTTGAATCAAAGTAATCCAATTTGTTCTGCTGGTGTCAGACATTTTTTTGTCTGCAAATCTATTGAACAAAATTCAAGACTCATCACAGTTTTTGAGAATTAGAGATTGTTTTTTTTTTTAACTCTGCCGTTCTTTGCCAACATTTGCCAGCATGCTTCCAGTTAGATCCTTTGGTGAAAGAACAATCTTGATTTTAAGATTTATTTTTTGATTTTTTGATAGAGACAACATTGCACAGCTGAATAGTTTATGACACTAATGTAGATTTTGCTTGATTGTGCAGTTTAAGATAAAAACGTGAATTATCAGTTGATGAGTGTGTAACTAAAAGATTAGTGAGGAAATTATTTATTTTTTTCTTACTTGAACTGCTGGAGCCCTAATTGGCACAAACAACATTGAGAACCTGAACAGTGATCCACTGTTTACTGACCAAATGACTGCTGCTCTCTGTGAGGGGAGGTGAAAAGGAGCAGGAATGATGACATTCCACCCTGTTATTTGTCACCAAACTGTTGTCCCTCACTTAATAAAACCAAAGCTCGAGGCTAATCACAGCTGAATCTTGACGACCTTGCCCATTCCTCACCACAAGCTCATAGCACCTCGTATCATTCCCACGTTCTCGCAACCCTCCTTCCTCACCACTCCCACCCGCCACAGCCCGCATCCAAGCCCACCCTCACCTTCTCAATCCACTCTTGGATCATTTCAATTTGCATCCCAACTGGCCCAGGGATTCCCCGGCCCTGTTAAAAGGCAGGCTATTTGTTGTGCTCTGCGGTTAATGCCACGCAGAGCTTTAAATACCCATATCAAATCTTTGAGGCTCAACAGATTCAGTTTTGCAAACCTGTATCGAACAGAGGTTCAATCCGTCAGCTTAGAAGTGTACACTCCTTAAGTTGTGTGATAAGGTAAAACCAATCACTGGATTAGGCTTTCTCTGTCAGTGATGGTGCATTTTCCGTACACTGTGTTGCTTTGCTGAAACAGGATAAGCTGATGGAGTAACATGCTTGAGATTTTGTTTCTTTTTTTTTTTTTTACTACAATAAGAATATGCTATTAATGGATTTTGAAGCCAGTGTGTGATGCTGCTCTAGCAGTTGTAGATAATGCATTAGCATTAGCTGTGAAAAGCAATGAGTACAGGATACCATGAGCAATCATCTCTGAAAACCACAAATTTGATTGTTTTTCTCATGCAAATCCAGCCTACCACCCCGATAAGATTGATTGAGGTCTTAGAATCAGATTGCAGTGTTTATTCTCACAGAGCTTCTCACAAACAAACCTCAGCCTTTAGACTCACAAGTATAATTTTGCACAGCATATGCTGAATTCATAACTCAAGGCAGGGAGAATCTCTGGAGTCTGCTGCTTTTTTGCGGTTTCTCTGCCTTGTTCCATCTGTTTTTTTTATGTGGGGGGGGCACAGGGAGGTTTTGGTACACAGAGAGCTTGAGTGAAAATTCATGGCAGGTACATAAATAATCATCCTCCTAAAATATAGGCTACAACTTCAGCTCCTGGTTGGAGTGTTGCGAGACTGCGTTGGATGACATTTGAGAGGAACACGCAGTCATCCACATGTTACAAAGTACAAATCAAACGTCTTCTCCCTTTTCCCCCTCACTTAAAGCTGGGTTTCCACTTTGTCCTGCCAACAAGCGTTCCCTGGAAGCTCCCCGTCTGACATTTTACGCTCAGTCGAACTCACACTTCAAGCCTCGAGGCATCGTTTGTGGACAGCTATGATCAAACTGTCATTTTTTTTTCTTTAGTTGGTTTTTGTGTGAATGCAGAAAAATTGCTGTGGTGATTGGTGATGAAAACCCTTCAGGCGCTTTTGACGACTCAAGTGAAAAAAAGTTGAGAGACTGCTTATTTAAGTTTCTGGTCTGTAAAGTGCCAGATCACAGCTGAGTTTAACCACAATTTGCATTCAGTTGCCCGAACACTTTGCAACGTGATGCACAATTAGTGTCCTTGAAATAATATAGATTTTTTTTTCATAGAGATAAAGTCACATTTTAAGAATATAAAGAATCCATATTTTCTGACAACACAGAACAAAGAAACTGTGTCAAAATAAAATTTTAAGTTAGAATAAGAATTAGCGATTGCATAAATGAAAGACAATTTTACACACATGTTCCTTATTAACAACAGTTTATTCAAAAGTGATTGACATCAGTAAAACATTTTTGGGGAAAAAAAATGCTGTAAATAAACATTTTAAAAATGAGTGATTGCAAATGCAAAATGGGTGTAAATTAAACGTAGTCATTTAGTCTAGCCATGTGACGCCATAACAAACTGCAAACAATCCAAGATTTTGGAGGGATTAAAAATCATGTTAATAATGCTGGAATAGCAAAAGTATCCTGAACAAAATGTGTAAAAAATATCCTTCAAATTATGACCCTGCTGACTAGACTTATAAATGCTTTGCAATATTAAACCAGTTTAAGTCTTAACTGTGATTTTATTTGTTTATTACAAGAAACTTCTACATAAACACTTTTGGTCTTCTGTTCATGATTAATGCTTCCATAAAAAAAACTGTGAAGTATGCCATTTATGCTTTTTGGAAACCTCTAGAGATGAGATGTGAGGCTGTTTGAAGGGAAACAAATTTTGTAGATGCATTCATTCACAAAGAGACGTTCAATGAATGGTTAGTGACGTCATTAAGCACGTGACATAAATTGTACACAGTGACGTACAAAATAAGAGCCGAACCGTGTGACGTGTTCAACCCCTCTCCCCTCCTGAGCACATGTTCTCCATATACAACTGTCGCTTTGCTTGTTCTTCTTAGTGCGAGTGAAAAAAAAGAAAGTGTGTGTGTACCTTCATCTTGTGTGTAAAACAAGAAAAGTCACAAGGAGACAAAAATAAAGGATGATCTGCGACTCAGTTCGAAAACTGTTCAAAAGATCTGGATCGTTCACATCTGTAAAAACCCTGACTCTATAACCTGTTAGCATTCTTTGTCAGATCAGTATTAAAACAAATCTTCAGTGTTTTTACCAGCAAATAGAAAACAAGCATTTTAGTAAATCATGATATTATGAATTATGAATGTGCTCTGCTAAAGATACTGGCTAACTTTTATTTATATTAGCTGATAACTTATTGTTGTAAACAATATCACTTCAAGCTCCCAAAACTAAATAGTAAATGCTAAATGTCAAAATGGAGATTTCATAATGTCTTGTTTAGCGATCAACCATTTTTTTTTTTTTAAAGTGAGCAAGAGACCAAATAAACAAAATATAATTGAATCCACTATTTATATAGGTTTCCAGTTTAGTATCTGGACAAAGCCAACACTGGACGAGTGTGAAGAAACATGCCACAGCATGAAGTTGTTGTTCACCTCACCTTTAAAGTCTATAGCAGCTGGAGGTTTAAGCCCTCCTGCTCCAAACAATCCACCCACCAATGCCTTAGGTTAGGGGGCACAAAAATTAAAAAAGGTAATGTCCATTCTCGACCATTAGCTGGTTGCAGTACTAATCCAGGGATTACATGAACTACATTTGCTGCACTTAAGGTTTCCCAGAATTCAGAGCAGTGACAGCAAACCAGCTACCAGAATTCTGTGTCTTACAGGCATGCATTAAAAATTAATGTGCTTCAAGCCAGAACAAACCTGATGTCCATCCATCATAAGCAGTCACTGTAATGGTTATATCTGCTTTGAAAGACATACTGGATTAACACGTTTTGTGTAACAAGAGAGAAAAAAACTCTTAAAAAAATAAAACTAAAGTAGAGCGATGAACACCAACAGTTCAATTTGTGCCAATATGTTAGAAATACAATATGTTGAGGCTGAAAACTGAAATTAAAACTGCAGTTGCTGACACTGGTTTACATTTTACTGGACCAGAAAATAATGCACTAATACAGTTTGGATCAACACGATCTTTGTGATACACGAAGAATTTAGAAGAATAATTAAAAAACTAAAACAAATCCAAATTGAACAGAGATGCTTTGTCACATGTTCTTAATAATTATTATAATTTCATATGATCCTTGTCTTGACTCACAAATACTTGCATTATCTAATTAACAGTATCATGAGCCAATTGAACATGTTTTTTCCCCTAACAGTTTTTATTTGAAGTTCAAGTTCTTAACCATAAAAAAAAAAATAAAAATTAAAATGTGAATGCAACTCTGTTTTCTTGTTCTGACCAATTTAAAACAATAGGAAAACAACAATAATGATAAAAAAAACAGCTTGTGCTGAAAACATTGAAGCCTCTTAAACTCCTGGTGTTGTTCGTAAGAAAAAAAATAAAAGTAAATAAGATTAATACTAAGCTCACTAAGTGTAGCTCCAGGCAATGAACAGGAGCTGTGACAGAGCACACGAGGACAGATTTTCTAAAACTAACCACCAAAGTATGTCACTTTAGGGTAAATTATTATAAAATGAAAATACAGACAGTGTAAAGTATGTTTAAGCAAGAAATGAAAATATTACATTTGCATAAGGAAATTATTTTTTTATTTAAAAAAACATCATGTCATACACGCATGAAGGAGATGACCGCAGTATTGATCCACTGACCTCACCACTGTTAAATCCAGCTAAAAGCTAATGTTGACCCAGGACTGGAGGTCTATATAAACTGTGCTTATTTTAAGTGTGACAAAAGGGATGGGTACGTTAAAGCTAAACATTTGCTTTTAGGTTTTGCCAGCAAAGAATAACCCAGAAGTAGTGAGTACAGTATATGGAGGTCAGCTCTGAAAGGTGTGATCTTGCTTGGTGAGTTAAGTGAGGTGGGTCTCCAAAATCTCCAAGTAAACAAAGAAAAAAAATGGCAGTCCAAAAAAAATCATAATACAAAACAATTGTATCATCGTTTAAGTACAAATAATTGGATGCAAAGGAAACTTTGGGTGCATTAGTGTTATGGCACTAAATATTTAGTGAGCTGGGAAAAATGTGTATAAAAACACCTCACATCTAATCATTTAAAGTTTATTGCTGAATGTGTTTTATACAATCTACTGCATGTTGCAGCTTTTTTGATACCTGAATCATTCATAGGTCAGTGTTATAAATACTCATTGCACTATCATAAAAACTGGTAAGAAACATAATTCGCACAATATTTTTTTAATACTGATGTGTCCTTGAAAAAAACTAAACACATATAACAAGTGAGCAAGATTTGTGACTGGCTGCCAACTATTCTTTTTAACTATAGGAGCAGCCAAAAAAGGTCAACGATGGCGACGTCCATGTTGAGAAGTCTAAAGATGTTGATGCAATGGTACACACATACGCTCAGATTTGTTGAGTAAAGTATGCAGATAAAAAGATAAAAGGTAAACTCAGCAGTCTAGAAGTACCACAAAAGCTGCAAGTGTTTGAACGTTGAGCTTTGTCTCAATGGCGTCCCATCGCACCGCATGATCCCCGACAGTTATTCCTGACAGCTGTCTCACTGCATCTCTTTACTTTCACATTTAGCAGCGGATTCACTTTTTAAATTTCCACCTAAACACCCTCTTTTATACTCTACGCTTGTCCTATTCTGCAAATTCAGCTGAGTGCTTCATTTATCATGTCTTCATGACAAAATTTTATATCAATATGCTGTATCTGGAAAAAATCCTGCAGCAAACAACACCATTTAATATAGATCAGGAGAACTTTTTATTCTATTATTTGCAATAACTTTAAGTGTTCCAACAAAAACACGTCTTGACGATGGGCAGCTTCTGTACAGAAAATGAGTAACAAGGTTTCAAAACGTGAAAGACCTGAAGGAAACCTAAAGAATAAACTGAACCAGACCACTTTAAAAGATAAAAAAAAAGGCTAGCTCCTTGAATGCAAAAAAAAAAAAAAATGCATGAGAGATGATTCAAGGTTTTTACACAGTACAGTATTTTTAGTTTAGTGTATGTGCAGTTGTGTAGCATGCAGTGCACATATACATGCACGCACAGGGCTGCCAGCGATTATGAACATACATGATCCCCCAGAGAAAGACAATAATATTGGCATTAAACACCTCAAGATTTGGCTGGTTTTTAATATATATTAAATTATGTCAGGAAAAACATTAGAACATCACACAAAAGCCACAGTCAGTGTATAATGCTATCTCATAAAGCTACAGATCTCTCCAACAATATTGACTTAGGGAGCAGACAAACAAATGTCAGCCCCTATAACATATGAAATACTTAACGTAACCAATTTTCACCTGTCAATCAACCTGGGAATAATGACAGACAGCTGGGAATCAATACGGCACAATTGAATTTTTCGACTCTCAAACATGCCTCATTCTGCCCCATAAAAGACTGTCAAATGTCACGAAACCCTGAACTGTTTTATTATTTTAATTTCACAGATGCAGACGATTAGCAACAACTTTCCTTTTAAAATAGATAAAAAGAGAAGACTGCTTCTTTTCCATTAGCAAAAGTAAATTTTGTCATTCATTAAGAAAGAATAAACAAATAATAAAAAGGCTGCAGAATTTCCTTTCACCCCTTCCTGGCGCTAAATGTTCCCATGACCTCGTCCACAAACGACACATTGAAATTTTCTTTTACTGTTAAGCCGCCACTGTAGAGGAAAATAACAGAGGGCGAAGCTACCGAGTGTCGCGGTCTTTGTCTTGCACCTCATTTACAATACGTTGCCCTCTGCCTCACATAATCAATTAAAAGACGGCAGGGCTGAAGAGGCACCCTGCGAGTCACAGAAGTTTACATCAAAAGGGAGAGATGCTTTTGAAGACTTGCTTCATCCTTGAGAGTCTTCCCTGAGAATGCAAGGACAGATTTAGTCACTGATAGATGTGGTTCTGGCCTTCTTCAAGGTCTCGTCTGAAATGTATCAGGTTGCACCACAGCTTTTGAGTACAGTATTTCACTGCTGAACTTTTGGTGAAGAAGAAGAAAAAAAAACAGATTAAGCATGCACTGAACTGAGATGAATGATTATTAAATATATAATAATTACATGTGTAATTTATCAAATGTCATGATTACGTAAGTAACTCTGGTGCAGTTATACTGTCCTGCAACACTGCTCTAAAAAAAGAGCTATACGCTGTTTAAGTAGTTTACACTTTTAGTGATAGTGTAAAACAAAACTGACATCTTAAAAGCATTGCACTTATGTTCAGCCTGTAACTGTTGCACACTTACCAGCATCTAGATGAAGCAACAATGGCGTCTTCCAGCAGAAGAGTAGATGGAAAAAAAGGGTCTGTCTCCAGATAAAGTGCTGTTTTATAGTATGACAGCTGTGCTGGTAATATTGATTACCGTGCTGTGCGAGTATGTCTGAATATTTTTATGAAGTGAGGAATTGTGGGTCTTTCTTTGCGGCGCCAAATGGGAGCGGCCACAGGACATTCCGTGCGACCCGCTTGCTGTTGAAGAGGTATTGTTGTGTCCTGTTGGCATCGACGGGCCAACAAACGCCATTATTTGATATGCGCTCAGCAATAAAACACTCCGTTCTGAATGCAACCAGATATATTGTTAACGGCCGGCTCTTTAAATGTCATTTCAGTGTGGGCCGGGAGTTGTAACAGAAGTTTGCAAAGGTCTCTATGTTGAGAAATTGATAACTCAATAAAAGGAATGTGACGTGAGACACTGATGCTGTAAATCATACATCTGGGCAGCTGCAGAGTAAGAACAAGCACACTGGAAAAAATGTCCCTATTCTGAAAGGTTTATTATTCAAGGCTGGGATGCTGAAGTATAAACAGGATTATCCATGTTTTTTTCAGTTTCTTGTGTATTTTATTGATTTATTGTATTCGTTGTACAGCATATCATGTTTTTTTATTTTAAATTGAATGTCTTTTAAATTTGCTGATTTTCTGAAAAATGTAGCCGATTTCTTAGTAATCTTTAGATTGCAAAATGCCTTAAAAGTAATTTTCAAATGTTTCCTTTATCATATTTTTTGCTTCCTTTGTTCTCTTTAAAATACTAAAATCATACAT
>JARVJO010000269.1:835508-846514 GCA_031762555.1 Cynodonichthys magdalenae
TTTAGTTCCTCACATTTTTATGCAATCATTTTGTTCAACCCACTGAATTAAAGCTGAAAGTCTGAACTTCAACTACAACTGAATTGTTTTGTTTAAAATTCATTGTGGTAATGTCTAGAACCAAAGTTAGGAAAATGTTGTCTTTGTCCAAATATATATGGACCTAACTGTATCTCTGTGTGTGTGTGCATGTGTGTGTGTGTGTGTGTATATATATATACTGTATATATATATATATATATATATATATATATATATATATATATACACACACAGTATATACAGAACCTATTTTAAACCTGCTGCATCCTTATTTAGTCATTTACAGCAAACATCTGTTTTTAGTGTAACACAGCAAAATGACTGCACAGCAAGATTTATCAACTATGAGGTGGATGTGGTGGGGGGGTGGGCGGGGGTTCAGAAAAGAGCTGAGGACTTACAAGCTCCTCACATGACCAGAGTCAGTCGATTTGTCTGTACTGTACCAGGTGTACTGGCTGCTATTGCCTCTGGCATTTGTTATCTGTTAAAAACATCTGGTTTCACTATTCACTCTCAGAAGAATAGAACGAGTTAGATTCATAGTTGGGGGCAGAAAGAGGTCAAGGATTAGACTTTGGTTTACCCAAAACTTTAACCAATCCAGATTAAGCAACTCTTTCATTTGTTATTGATCTAATTCCTTCTGTGTATGTCATGTTTTTTTGTTTTCACCACAAATGTCTTCCTTCCCAAAAAGCATTTTTCACAGCCGTGTTTATGAAGAAACCACACCAGTGCATTGCTGCGAAATGAGTCGTCATATCAGCCAAGCCTGACAAGGGGAACTCGTCTCCCCTCGACACACGAGGAGCAGCATTCTCTTTGGTCTCTGCCACTGTAGTGGTGGGTGTTGACAGAAGAAAAGACAGGAAAACACATGTTCCCTCAAAAAATACAGGAGGCGAGATCCTGATTGTTTTCAAAGGGCCCATTATCTCTGCAGCGCATCGCCACCCCTGTTGTTTGAGGAGCAGTTGTTTTGTGGTTTCTCCATCGGGTCCCAGCTCAAACTGTCACAGTCAGACAATTGAAACCATCTTTCATGGTGGTCACACACATGTTTGCATCCATGCACAGGACACATGTACACTTTGTACTAAAAGCAATAAGTTATATGGGGCAGCGATGCTTCAAGGCGGTGTTGAATGTGCAGTGTTGTAAATATTTCTGATTTACAGCACAAGTAATAGTTTGTGCATTACATTTAGAATGGAAAGGTACCGTGAAAAAAAAAAAAAAAAGACATGCATCCAAGTTATTACATTGCACAGATAATTTATACAGCAGTTTTTGCACCAATCGTAAATGATCTCTTTGTTTTCCCACAGTTTTTCCAAACGCTGCTCTATAAATATATAAAACTTAGCAGATATTCTCGTGCATATAGAGAGTTCTGCTCAGGCTCAATAACATAAACTGAAGCACAAATGTAGTTTCATAGACTCCAAATCCCATCTCTTTTGATTTGCCAAAGTGCAGAGTCTGTTCTCCAACTACCACAGCTATGCCAAAACAATTTGTTTTCTTTATTGCTTTTGGAAGCCAATATGTTTTAATTAGGGAAATACATAGGCGAAAACAACACCATAAATAATCCTATTTTTTTCCACCCATAAAAACATGATCTTTAAAAAAAAAACTAGTCTAATCCATCAAGGAAAACTGTATGGTTGGTTATCAAATGGATATAAATTTTGCAAGTGTGTATGTATGAGGTAATAATTAACTGCTCAAATACATTCAGAGCATGTTATATAAAATGTTTTTTTTTTTTTTGAGAAACTTCAGATATGAGGCAGCTTTAAAAAACTAAAAACTACAAAACAACGCTGACACGCTTTATCTTTAAAACTACAAGTCAGCACAAACCTATCTTCTCCAAAACTCATCTGAAAACATGAAACGAAACGTCCTGTTTTCTAAGAGTTAGATTATTTAATTCAGAACAGATGACAAATGCCCTTCTCCTCATGTTCCTCTGACTCCTGTCCAATTCTGCCAAAGCTCCAAACACCACACCAAAGCTTAGATTTAGAGTTAAAAGCGTCTCCTCTTTGACTGCTGCACAGAAAACCATATTTTCTTAAAACTCAATGCCAAAAAAAAAAAAAGTGTGCTAAAAAGTGGAAAAAGACAACAAACCACTTGTAATGTAGTTTTGACAAAACTGTTTTATTAATTTGATGTTTATATGTATCTAATACATGCTTAGTTCATGTTAGTAGTTTAGATAAGAGGTGAACTTTTGAACATAAGGTTGAACTTGCACAGCTTTGTTTACATAAGAAATCAGAATAAACAGCCAATCGGAATAAAATATGTAGCATGTAAACACCCCAATCAGAATATTCTGATCTGATTCATCTCGAACTGTTTTTCGGCCAAGCTAGATGCTAATATGTTGGGGAAGCAAAATTATTTGGTTAGGGATGCAACATTTCTATTAAAAAGTTTGAAATAGTTCAAAATTATCAAACACCTTGATGGAAAGTGTAGGAACCAGGTTTTGCGGTAAAGTCTCCACCATTATTCAAAAAGAAAGAAAGACACACCAATCATTTATTTTACATATTAGGGTTATTTTTAATGATTGCCACTGTTTTTGTTACAGTTTTTTTTACTTTTTACTGTCTGGCTCAAACAAGATGACAACTTTTACAGAAATGTGACAATTTTTTATTTTTCTTCCAGATGAGGCCTCCACATTTTCCATGAGTTCATGGCATATTCATTATTAATTTGTTTTGAAAGCTATTTTTTCTGTAGTCATGAGTCAGCTTGTGTAAATGTTTTTTTTTCCGTCTAACTCCTCATAGAACGGGAGTATCTACGCTCTAAACCCAGTGATGTAGAAGCCGAGTCCGTCAAAGATCCCTGCTGACACCCACTGAAAAGATGATGTCGTCTCAAAACCCAAAGGGATTGAATGTGTGTCTTCTTGGTTCTAAAACAACCGGAAGCACCTCGGAAGAGTCGCTTTTCTGAGCCTTTATGAAGATAAGTGTGTATGGAATTTAGGTAACACATCACTGTTCCTTCACCTGTTTTGACTTTTCCTTACCGATGAAAAATAGATGCAAGTTTTTTTTACACTTTGAGGCAGAGAAAATGAGAAGTACAATGAATGTTAGGAGTTAGAGAAGTCGAGGAAAAAAACAATAGATAAAGAGATGAGAAACGGGTAGCAAAAGATGGATTGAGATGAAAAAAATGAGCAAAGAGCAAAAAAAGATCAATGGAGGGCCTCTTGCTCCTCTTCTCCTCCCTCAGCATCACTTCGGAGGGAAAAATCCCATCCTGCCAAGTTGTTTTTTTTTTCATTATTTGCTCAGTTCATTCTGAGGTTTGTTAAAAATATGTTCGAGGAAGTTGGAGGTGCAGTGGATCGGTGGTCAGTGCTGTGGATCATGTAATCCTGATGCTGAAGGTTTGAACCTAGGTTGCATCAGAAAGGACATCCAAAGTAAAACATTTGCCAAGTAGTCCATGAGTTCACTCACTGTGGTGACCCCTGCAGAATGGAGCAGTTCCTCTTTGATTTTATGGCAAAACAAACATTTCGTTGAATATGTAAACTTTACATTTTCTTAACAATCAAAATTTTGAGATCACATAAAAAAATTAATAAATAAAAAGTTGATCTAGGGATGCATCGATATGAAAATTTCAGCCGATATCGATGTCCGATACAATTATTGCTGTTATGGCCGATAACCAATATTTACATATATTACACAACCACACAAATTATATTATACATATACGCACAAACACACTTGGGTATTTTTTTTTTTTGATACTGTAAAACAACCAGACCTCTGTACTGGCTCTCGACTTCAGTTGTTCCTGGCTACGCAGCGTCAATATCACTATCATGATCAAACAGATGTCGCTCAACCAACCATCTCCCCTCCCAAAACAGAAACGCAAAGCTAAAAAGTGGGAAATCAATATTGGACGATAATATTGACCCAGTTTTTCATATCAGACCGATGCCAATATTCTAAAAAATGACCAATATCAGCTGATACTGATATTAATGCTGGTACATCGTGCATCCCTAGTTTGAACATCATGGACTGGCTTAAAAATAAACCTTGTTTCATTTCATATAAATGTGAAATTTTAATCATTTTAAATGTGGATTTGGATGTCTAAATATATTATAGATTTGTAATTAAAATAAAATAAAACAAAACAAACAAACAAACAAACAAAAAATCCAACAACCTGACATCAGTTTAGAGGAGAAATTAATTAGTTAGGCCTAATGGAAAAAAACAGTTGTAGAGCCTGTGCAGAACATGTTGAAACAAGATGCAACATGGCTTATTTACATGTTTTAGAAATCGTTTTGGTTGATTACTATAAATGGTTTATTTATTGTTTGTGTTGTTTATGTTATAGTTGTTTATCAGGGCAAACTTTTCATTTCCAATTTCACATCAAAAAGCAGTCTCAGATTTTCTGGCAGGATGATTCTGCATTGCAGCTAGAGCACCATTCCATTTGACTCTATTCTTATTCCATTCAGGTCTTTTGTCTGCAGATAAGAAGAAGGCCAAGAGGTCACTGGTGACTAATTTTCAGAGCTCTCAGGTTGTGTAAGTAATCAAGCGCTTATTGCATTCGTTCTCCCGTTACTGCCAACAAACCCTCAAAAATCCATACAAATTCCCACACTTAAGATAATGCCTATGGGGAAGGGAGGAGTGGCCCATCTTTAGGATATTGCAAGCAGCATGGAATAAGTCTAGTGTGCAATTTAAAATCAATACCTTTAAAGAAAATGCCTGTCCTCCCAACAACAGCATCATCATGATCTAAATATCAATAGGGCTTGATGGTGCTTCAGTATGAGCTGGGTGCAAGAAGAAGATCTGAGTTGCTTTGACCAAGGATTTCTTACAGTCTATCCAGAGGAATCAGGTTCTCCCTGCCTCTCTTTCAATTTTAATACAGTGCTGAAGTTGGCACAGGAGGTTTAATAAAGTAGCGCATTTTCTGTCAAGCCAGGTGTAGCTTCAATCCTTTCATATTCGAGATAAATCCTAAGGAAAGGTGTTGAGGGTGTGGATGGTTTTTCTGTCTCATTTGCCCAAGGTGCTTCATTCCTCCCCCACCCCCCCTTCTACTGTGATACAGTGGATTTCACAGAAGTATTTTTATTTTTTGTTTTAAATATTTATTTATTTTACTAACACAGCTTCTGTAAGATTATTGGAAGAATCTCTTGGATTTTGAAGGGGATGATCGTTGTTTGTATATCATTCCACTACTTCACATCCTCTATCCTTTGATGTTAGGAGCAAAGTTGAAAATTAAAAAAAATAATAATTAAAAATAGAAATAGATAATTGTTTCCAGAAACATTGTTTTTTTCTTTTTGAATTATTAGATATGCCACAAAAAGAGTATGAGTTTTAAATAATTTTATTTCAAATTCATCCAGTCAGATCTTGGAAAATGTGTGGCTTCGATTAATGGCTCGATCTTTGAAATGTCTTCGGTTTGCTGATCTCTTCTCATCTGGTTTCCATGAGGGAGGGGATTCTTTTGATAAGGCCATGAAGAGCATTGAGAAAGAAAAAGAAAAAAAAAAAAAAAAGAGAAGCAGAAACTCTGGGGACACTGGGGTTTAATAAAAAGATTGATAGGGAATGTCTCAGTTTGATTAAAGTAATTTTGTCACAAAATAATCTCAATTTTGTATTTTGTATTTGTTGTCATCATCCTCATCAGGCCAATAATCTGTTTGTTCAATAATGATTTAAACTTTTAGAAATTATTTATTTATATGGTGTTTTTAATAACATTTAAAATTATTTTTGAACCACTTTAGTTACCCCGAATACTTTAGTGCACAGTGAGCTGTTACTTTGATGGACCGAGAACATGTCCAGGGTGTACACCACCTCTCGCTTAGTGGCTGCTGGAGATGGGAACCAGTAAAAAAAAGGGTGAGAAGGTGAATGAGTGATTTTTAAATTTTTATTTTCATTTATTCAAATTTGGCTTTTGCAATATAAAAATGTTTCTCTTTTAGACACATCACAAAGCAGTCAAAATAACACTTTATTGCATGCTAGATCGATTTCAGGTTTGCTAAACATTCTTTTTTTTAATTACATTTCTGAGTTAGAGATTGATATTTGCTAAACCATTGGAAATAATAGTTAAAAAAAATAACCGTTAATGTACAAAAAAAACAAAACACAGCGCTAATGTTCAAATGTTAAACAACCTCTTGAGCTCCATACCCCCGATAACGGTGGCAAAACAGCATTTTCCACTTTCTATTTCATTTAACGTCTGTTAACATGTCAAAGAAATAGAAAAATAACATACGACGTATCAAAATTTCAATTTCTGTGTTAACTGTTTGTGGTTTTATGAACTTTTGTGCCACTTGCAATGCACAGATACTTGAAGCGCAAGTCAAACAATAGTTCTGGTGTCATACTGGATTTTACAGGATCACTTTCAAAGTCAATGATTCTAATTTCATCTTGTTCTTGTGTCAGTTTTGTTTTTAAATAATGTCATTAATGAACATCCATTTAAATGTTTGATGTTGAACCTCTTGATGACCATGTCTGTAGGGGTCCTGACACTAATGTATTAGTGTTTTGGTTTGAACTCATACCAGAACAGAATATTGCTTATATCGCTTTATACTTTGCCCCTTTTTACGTGACAGTGTTTGGCCCTTGACCACCACTGTGTTTTATTTAATAATGTGGGAATTTTCTTCTGTTTTGCTTTCATTACAGTCAAACAGGCTGAAGCTGAAAACAGAAACACACACCAGATGCTTTAAAGCCTGAACTTTATCGCTTAGCAGCTGTCAAATGCAATCTCAGCATCTGTACTTTTTCCACAGGATGTTCCTCTTAATACAGCTATATTTCTTTATATAAGGTATTCCACAATATGCTGAACAAGTTTACTGGTGACCACCCAATGCAACTGGGTTCAGCAAGCTCCAGGTCCAGGGATTTAGGTCGCAAACAAATTCAAGCCAAAGACTGCAGGGGAGTATTTTGGAGGCTGGGAGTACAGCTGAAGAACAGCTTCAGCTTAAAAATCACAGAGACACAGGCAAAAGAAAAGAGAGGAAATTTATTTCTGTTCTTCTGCTTCTGGCCCAGTTTACAGCAACATGTATCAAAAAGACCAATGAATTGGAGCTGATCTCACGGGAAAATTAATGACAAAATACACGATTTAAGAGCCTTTCAACACACATAGGTACAATTTTAAATGCAAAGACTATTGAAAAACAAACCAACCAAGTTCTAATATGTTTTTGTCATCGATTTGATGCCAGGGAAGTGAAGTTTTTTTTGTTTTTGTTTTTTTTTTTAATGGTTGACTTTATTACATTTATCACATCCTGTACAACATGAATTGTTTAGATCAATTTCAGTTTTAGTTGAGTCAGAATAGAAATCACACAGATGAACACGAATGGAATTCATCCAAAAACCTATTATGCCATTTTGATCAATTTTAGGATCTGCAGCAAAAATGTTTAATATCGAAACCCAATAATTATCCAATTAAAGCATGTTTTTGTTTTGTTTTTAGGCCTCGTATAAACTTAAAAAAAAAAGATCGGTGCTGCTTAAACATCTTATTCTCTGCTACAGCTAAGCAACAAAACATGGAGACATTCCTCCAGCATGTGATGTGTTCTGGGAAAGGATGTGAGCCAACGCTATTCTTCCTTCAGTGAGAAAAAATAAATAAATAAATAAAATCAACATTTGTCTTGCAGTTGATCACTGAGAAATTGAGAGGATCTCATCTGAGAGTCAGATTTCATGATCTTCTCTCCCTTTAAACTGGACCTTAAAGCAGATGTGCCTCTGAGGCATGGGCCATCAGGTTGAGGGGTGCGGGCCAGGCGAAGTTGGTGTTAGGGTTAAATTCAGAGGGCAGAGGCCAGATGAAGGTCAGGGTTATGGCTAGGTTGGGGTTACCCTGAGGTCAAAGCGTTCAAACACCTTAGGGTAAAATTTAAGTGGTTACTGTTTGCTGCTGTGTTCATTTAGAAAAATAACATCAAAGACGCTGCAAGTAGATTTTTGAGCATGATATGAAAAAATGAACTGAAGCAATGACAGTTTTGGCTTTAATTTTAAATAATTTGCCATTTAACTGGTTGATGTGCAGTAAATGAGAAGCTACAAAAACGTTGAATTTTGGGGAATTCTTTAGCTTAATCAGTTCATAATGACATTTATATTGAAAATCATATGCTTCAAAAAACCAGATTTCACCTGTGTTAGTTATTTTTTCATGCCTCAAAAACTTAAACCTTTTTTTTCTCGCCCCCGCCTATTTTTAGCTTTTTATTTTGTGAATCACAGTCCACTGTTTCTGCTCCTAACATGCAATGTGTCTTCTACGTATTTCCTCTTCACAGGACCAGTATGTGATTTTCCATTTTACACATTACCTATTGTTACTCTTGGTTTTCTCTTTTTTATTTTTTTTTATTTTTCTTTATTTTATATTTTTATATTTATTTTGGTATGTCTCCTCTGGCATTCATAGTGGACAGCAAAGTAGGAATTTATTTGCTCACAAAAACGTATTTCCACTTGTGCACATGACAATAAACACTTTGTATCCTTTGAATTTGTATATTATTGTTATTATTATTATTATCATTATTTTTTATTTTTTTTTTTAGTGACTACCAGCAAGATACTTTAATATAAAATGACAAGAAAAAATGTATTGGCATTTCTGTGGTATCTTTATGCCAGTTGTTGTTGAGGTCACCCTTGGCTATCGCCACCATGTCTGCTGTTCCTCCCTGTTCTCAGGGACTGGGGCATGCTGGGAAACCTTACACCATCCACAGAGGAGTACATGGGATGAGTCTATGCACATGTGTCATGCTGGGGGGCACAGACAGTGCGTCATATCAGACAGCTTTCCTACCATTTCCCCCCTACCACAGGACAGCAGCAGCTCCCAAAACCAAAATTATATTTCACCGAGATGAGGTAACGACAGCTAAGGCTTGTGCAGTCGGAGTGAGAGAGTCCAAAACACTTTTGTGGGTTTGTGAGATTGGTGCAACGCTGTCACTTCAAGTTGTGTCTCAAATCTGTGCTCAGTTGATGGCTTTCCTGAGACCGAAGATCAAACACACTTCTGTTTTGTTCTTTATTATTAAAAAAAGTTTTGAGACTTTATTAATGACTGCATGTCAGATATGAGATGAAGTTTACAAATGTGATTGCCAGGAGTTTACGGAAATGCAAGCTGGCTTGCAAGAGGTTAAATAACATCTTCATACAGCAATGTAAAGGATGCAAAGAAACAGGACAGAAAAAAATTCCATCAATTCATTATCTTCTTTTTCATACCATCTCTCTGTTGTATTGGGATATCCTTCCTGGGGCGTTTTCAGGCTTTGGGTGGCTTAAGATCTCATAAAATGAACTGTCACCTGCTTAGTTATTGGGTGCTTACAAATAACCAAGATGCATAACTTGAGAAAGTACTAGTCTCCTAAAACCCTTTCCAGCAGGAAGATAATAAGCTCCTTTCAATGCATTATTAATATTTTGCCTAAACTCAGTCTGGACTGAACAGCAAGCTGGATTAGCCAAAGGAATTTAATATAAAATTCATGCCTTCTCTCCCTTTTTTCTTTCTTGCAGATATATTCAGTCTGTTGTTAGTTAGAAAGCCGCGGCATTCCTGCGCACCCCGACAGACTCAACATATGAAAGTGAGTGTGGGAGAAGAAAGTGTGTGGCCCCCCACTGGCTGTCATGTGTTACCATTTAAAATTATATTTTCTAAAGTTAATGACTTACACAGACTCATAGGTATAAACGGACAGTCTCTTGTGTTAATTTCATTGGCCGAGTGGGTACCATAAAAAGGTCATTATGTCTGGTTTGTGTTTAACTCCTGTTTAATTCCAGGCAGTGAGAAAAGAAAAGCTGTATTGATTAAGTGTCAGTTTAACTAGTTGTTTAATAAATAGACCCCCTCTATTGGACAAAGTGACGAACAAGGAGCCAAACAACTAAGTGTCTGGGCTTACAATGTGGAGAAGGAGGAGGAGAAATACCGGTCCACTTCAGTGCAGATGAAACCCCCGCCACCTCCACTCCCTCACTCGCTGACAAATTTATGTTAACAAGCAAATTAGCCACAGTGGGGTCGCCTGGACCAATCAATAGCCACAATAAAAAAGTTGGTGCTGACCACGTAGTGTCTGCAATGTAAACTGCTCGGCCCTTGGTCCCCAAGGCCAGAGCAACAATAACCTACAACTGAGCGAGACACAAAAGGTATCGACACAAAGAGCGCTTCAATTTCCCCAGACAGTGGGGCCCTGTCACATCAAACTGGCTATTAGTCACAAATTCTGCCTGCCACCGATCCATCCCCCATCCTCTGGGGGGACCTTGTCAACTTGAAAGTTGTGCCGCTGGCAAAAGGACATCTGGTTCCACTGTAGTGTGAGTTGAATACAAGAGGCCAGGAGCTGCCTGCCTGCCTGATAAAGGAGAACAAACAGGGCCTCTTTAGTCGTGTCAAGTTTTGTTAGAAGGAGAAAATGATGAAGAAAGGTAAACATGTTGAGAGCAAGAAGCAGTGTTTTGTGTCACTGCCAAAAAGTAAATCAATTTGGATACTTATGACAATACAAACCTACTGTATGAGAATCTGTAAGGTGACCTCATCTAGTAGCACAAAACAATTTCATCAATTTAAATTTAATTTAATGTGATAAATAACATACTTAACACTATTGCTGCCCTTGAGTCAAAATTATTATTTTGGAGGAGGGTTAAAAAAAAGAGGGATACACCAAACTAATGTTTCCATTTATCATATATATATATATATATATATATATATATATATATATATTATAATAACAATCTATGTGACTATAAATAAAATCACCCCCTTTATTTTAT
>JARVJO010000269.1:847960-862347 GCA_031762555.1 Cynodonichthys magdalenae
CCGACATGGCTGTCAGTGGCGTTCATGTAGCCTTGTAAATTTCAATCAGCGTCTCACAGCGGGGTGCCAAGGTTTGACTTCCTTTCCCTCCACACTGAACAGGTGGTAAGAGGCCAGTCATCGCTCTGCTCTGTCTGACTGACCTGCCCCCCCGCTCCCCCATCATTACTGCTCTATTAATTGCCTCTAGTGTTCGTGACAAGCTGAGGCTCCCCTGTTAATGTTTAATGTGGTGACTCCTCAAATCAATGCGTGTTTAGGAAAGACATGTAGAGCTGGCCGTGGCTGGTGGGTAGTTGGAGGAAGGAAGTGTCACATCACTCTGGGTGGGAAACGGCGATTGGAGAAGGCAGGATATATTATTTGGTTAATTGACTCAGACAGAGGAGTAAATCTCAAGTCATTCTGCCGAGCTATAACTATCATTTATGTTAATTGTAAGAAATAGAAAGTACTTAAAATCCCTTGAATTATATAAAAGCACCAGCTTTTGTAAAAACATACATACATATTTTTTTATTCTTGCATAATGCAAATCTTAAACAAAAAAATGCTAAAAAAAAAAATAAAAAGCTTATCTGAATTAGATCCAATCACCTCTTTGAACATGGTCATAAGTACTAATGTAGGATATTTAAAAAGAGCTTTGCTCTATCATTTCATTGCATTTGCCTGCTGATCAAGGTGTTATCATCTGGGAATGGATCTGGAATACAGATGAGGTCAAGCAATGGCAAAAAAAAAAAAAAAAAAAGAGATCAATTTGGAATTAAGGGTTTGGCACATTTAATGAATTCATGCTCCCTCTCCATCTCTCTATCGCTCCTTCGCCCTTTTTCTCTGTAAGGATGAAAAAGATGAAAAGAAAAACCTTTACATAGTGACCGTTTGGGAGGTGCTCTGCGGGCAATCAATCACCAATCAGTCGTTGAAAGTGCTTGTCCTGCTGTTGGAGGATGTTCTTCATTACTTACAGACTTTCAATGTGGTAATGGGTGTGAGGGGGAAAGTGTGTGTCTGAGCATCGGTGTGTGTGTTTGTTAAAAGTAATTATTCGTGGCTTTCAGCTGTTACTGTAAATGCTTTCACAAAAAAATTAAAATAAAAAACATTTCAACCTGCAATATTGTTGACCAGAATATCATCAGATCTCTCTTTCCACCAAAACACACTTATATCATCCTCATGAATTTGGAGTCCTTGGTGGACCCAGCGGGCTTTAGATGATCCCCAAGGTTGATATTAGCTCCCATGATAGGCATCAGAGAGTAACCCAGCTCAGAATGTGTTTAGATTCACCAACCTTAACTCTTTCAAAAGCCATAATAAGAGCAGTGGACACAGCATCTCTGAGGCTGAAAATAAGATGTTTTTATTGATGAAAAAAAATGAAAAAGAAAAAACACAATCAAGTCAAAAATCGTAACACGAGACAATCAATCAACAATAATAAAGATTAAGGAAACATTAATAAAATTATGATACATAAATACAAAATATATGTGCAGTTCACACAAAGTAACAGCTACCAGATGATAAATTCCCATTGCAACAACTGCAGATGGAGAAAACAGATATTCAGCCTTTTCCTGCAGCAGATATCCCACAACTTATTAGATGCGTTGCTGGAATACCCTATTAGGAATGAAGAAGGGAGGTAGAAGGAAAAAGGGGCTTTACTTTAAATTGAGGAAGTGCCAACGCACATTTATTGGCTCTAATGTGGTACAGGCGACCCTCGTCACAATATCGGAGCTCCGTGGGCCAGTGCTGCCACGGTGACGGAACATAATAACCTTTTTAAGGGTTTAGCGTGCTGCCGACTCACAGAATAAAGACTTCACAGTCAGCGCCTGGCGAGAAAACAGAGGGCCTTGCCCCAGATGAACATAATCTTTTGTTATTATGCTGTTAATACGTTTTTGTTACACGCGCCGTTCTCAAACAAACCCACCCTGACTGGCCCACATCCACTGCCTGAAAAATACATTTATTTCTATGCTCATCTAACCTTGTGAGTAGCAGAATCTCAGACATACAAAAAAAGTTCATTTTCATTTAGAAGTCAAAACAATAGATTTGTTGTAAATATGTAAATATTTTCAGTTTGTATGCATAAGTTGGAAAATAAAACACATAAAGCTACTTAATGAGCTAAAATAAAATTAAAAAATAAAAACTATCATCTCCCACTGTGCCGTTCACCCAGGTTGCTGGCACAAAGTGGCTTTGCAATTTTTGTGTCACAGCTCTGCGAGGCAGCCAATCGACCAGCCCATTGATTAACAGATTGGAATTATTAACTGGGGGATCATCCATCCCACATCGTCCATGTCATTTCCATTACTGCATTTCCATTACGCCTCGTTTCAGAGACAAGTCACAGAAAAGGGAAGGAAACCTCCTCCTCGTTAGCATTCTAATCAAGAGGCCATCAGATAATGATCAATCAAAGCAGGAAGACAAGTCATTGCGTACAGATGGAGAGAAGAAACGACAGAGAAATAAAATCCAACACCAAATTGAAGATAAAATCTGAAATGTTGAAAATAATAAAAGGAGATACTTTTAGGAGATTTCATAATTTTCAAATAACTGTTTTAGCAGGGCCACTTTTAGTTGTTTTTTTTCACCAAGAAAACACTTTGTGGCTAACTGCAACTCGCTCACGGCTCACCACACTGGTGCAGGTAGCAGCCTTCATAAATAAAACCTGCACCCTGTTTAGCAACATGTCAGCGCTGTAATGTTTTACGAAGCAGCGCTTTTTATTGCCACTCACATTAACTCCAAAAATCCACACAGCCGCCTATTCCTGACCCCAAACATGGACACTGCTGCCGCGCAATTATGCAGAATCCCATTGGCTTTGATTTAGGAACTATCAGCAGCCCCGAGCCGTGGGGCTAAGAGTCGACACGGGCAAGAGAGGCGTCATTGACTGGATTTTATGTCGCTGTTGTCAAAGATCTTAACATGCCGGAATTTATAACCCCGAGAATAATAATGTCATATAAAAAACTGACAAAGCCAAGTAGCCCCCCCCTTCATCCTATGTCCCCCATCGAACCCACCTACACCTCCCAAATCATATCTGCCTCATCGAGATGGTGCTGTCACTGCCACTCTCCATCTCAAATGTATTCGCTCAATTTCTGTTTTCTCTTTTTTCAGAAAATGAAACATTTGTGTTTGACATTGAAGAAAATGAAATCAATATGGATTTTGTAACCCAACAATACAAAGTGTCCATTGCATTATTTTGAAGCAAATTTATATTCTTGCCATCTTGATATAAGGACAAAGAAAAAAATATATATATATGTGCGTTTAGAAAAAAAAATAAATGTAAAGGATTTAACATAAAATAATTCAAAATATCATAAAGGTTTTCAACTAATTTCTGTATTTTGTACATTTTTTTTACTCACTTGCATTGAAAAAGGAATATTAGGTTAGCTGTAATGAAATATTGAATTGTTGGTCAGCTTTTTGCTGTTGCAAAATACAAGTATTTCAAAAGTAATGCGGTATAATTTGTAAAACGTATTTTGTATAAACCTCAAAGTTTATTACTTCTGCTCTAAAAATAGATTGATGTTATTTTGTAACTAATTAAAAAAACAGCTAAAAACAGAATAAAATCTCAATTTATTTTTTTTCTTAACTCACATCTTTAAGGACCAAGAAGTTCTTACAAAATGTTCCTTTTTTTGATTAAATAAATAAATACTAACACTGCTTGTATACAAATTGAATGGCATCAAAGCTGAGATTCCAAAGTGTTAACATTAAAATAAAAATTATGTTTTGGGTGCTTTTAAAACAGTTACACCACATGGTCAACAAAACAGCCAGGTCTGATCAGATATTGTGTACCAGCGATGTGTTTAAATGCTTCATCTCCTTAAAAAAGAAAAGAAAAAAAAAACTTTGGCTGATATGATGCATTGAATTTTCATCAGCCGCCTCAGGACATGTCAGGACTGTTCAATTTTTAGCCTGAGGAGGACACGCCATTAAAAGAGATGAGTCAAGAAAGTGTCTTCCCTTGATTGGAAAGAGAAACCATTACCGCCGAACAGCAACAGGACGAAACCAGCGAAGGCTGGACACATGCCCCGACTTACACACACATGCACGGCTGAAAATATACACACGCCACTCCTGCCCCCTCCCACTGAAGGCAGACACAATTTACATGAGCTGAAGGGAGGTGACAGGTAGCAATCAGCCTGGGGAATAGGGTTAGAGGCTGACGCCTGGTTGAGTATTACCGCTTGCCAACCAAAGCCTTTAGATTGCTTATACCAGGCCACGACCTCCGACCCTACCACATATCAACCAATTGCCCTTTAGTATAATTATGTGGAATAATCTTTTAGAGTTTGATTTGAGGGAGATAGGCAAGGAGCGCTACCTCTAATTTATTTTTTTAGGGGTGGAGGGGGTTTTGTTAATAAACACTTTTTGGTGCAGGGCCCTTCTGGCAGCTATAAGTGAAATACCCTTAGTACTGGAGGTCAGATTTATCTATTTTGCTGTGCATCTGTCAGTCAGTACAGCGCGACAGCAACACAGGAAAGGCAGTAGGTGAACATCGGTGAGAATGTCATTATCCTGTGATGATGTTTTACTGATAGTGTCGTTGGAAGTGGCCTTCTGATGTGGGAAAAAAATTTTGTGTTGTTTAGTTTGTATTAAAAATGTAAGAGGTGCAACAGAACTGCTGAAACCCAGTGCTGTCGTAGTTTTATTTTTAAATACTGTATTTATTATAGGTTGGTTAAGAAATAGACAAGTGTGCAAAGTTAAATAAACTTATGCTTTCTAAATGTAATCCATAATATTAAGATTTATAGGTAGGATTTGATAAGAATTATTTAATCACTGGGTTAATCATTACATCAAAACATGCTAATCTTATTTGTGAAAACACTTACATTGTAAAACGAAAATTTCCACCCAGGTGGACAACAAAAGCTTATCTTATCTTATCTTATCTTATCTTAAAATCGATAATTACCAGCTGGGCAATGAAGTTTTGAAATCAATTAAGTCACCTTGCCCTATGAATCAGTGTAAGGGCTTCACGTTTTAAATATTGTTTGTCACTTTTTGAAACAAATTGCTTTTATAATGTCCACAATTTAAAATGAACTTCAATTTTAACATAAAAAATAAAAAAGGAAAACTTAAATAGGTCCTCTGGACAGGTTCTTCTTTAATGTCTGTTTAATGATCCTCTATGAACAATAGAGTTAATCAAGGCACTAACGATCCATTGTTTGGCTGATGGACCTCTTTTGCATGTGAACAAACCTGTTTATCCACCAAGTGGAGGCAGTGCTTATAAGGCTGAGTTCACCTGAAACTCCTCAGAGTGAGAGGAGAGACGAAATGTTTCATTAAAGAAGAAACCCGTCCAGTAAACCTACTTAATATTTCTTTTTGATTTTTCTACCTGGATTACTGAGATGGATCAGGACAAATTTAAAAAAAGTTACAAAATAAATAATTGATAACATGAAGCATCTTGTGTGTTCATCATGGAACCCAAAATAGTAAACATGTTGCTTCTGACTTTAACATAAGAGTGATTTCATTGTTGGTGTCTTATCTTAACCTCTGCAGATTAAAAGAAAAATCATGAAGTTAACACATTAAAGTGTGGCATCCGTTTCAACGCCACACACAGTCCCATTAGTAGCTTTGGCTGACCTTAATCATACAGTCTCATCAAAAACCCACTGACCTTCACCTCCCAGGAGAACTCGCCTCATTCACACACTCACTGGAACCTCTGGCTGCCCATTTAGTGCTTTAATGGTGGGAGGGCCCGCTCAGCCACCCATTTCATTGTGTCCTCTTCTGGAAACACACACACTGTGAACAAATGTGTACAGGCAGGATGTGCAGGAACACATGTCTACACAAACCTAAGGCCTGTACATGTAAACATACCAACATGTTTGCCAAAAAAAAATGCTAACATTTTCTTTTACTCTTCCAACTTATTTTATTTTTTAAGTTGCCGAGGTTTCAGACTTTTGACAGACATTCTCAGCTTTCTCTGGGGTGTGCCGCCCCGTCTACTCTGCAGTTTGAGCAGTCTGTAAAGGGCAAAAAAGAAATCAATTCCACCCTGACAAATGTAAATAAGGTCTTATCGGGGCAGCAGCAACGCATCGACAGCATCAAGCGAGCAAATGTTCCACTCGCTTGCCTGTCATTTAACTACATCACTGCATCACTCTCCCATATTTTTGCCCTGAGGATAAGTAATCCTCCATCACATCTGCGTACATATGAGCTCCAGAGCACGTGTGTGGGTATGTGCTAACACGTATAATAACCTATGTACTTTTCCTGTTTGCTTCTGGACACCATCACTTTACATTTATTGAAATGAGCAGCCTTCCCCGGGGTTCTTCTGCAAAACTGAGGCCTCCAGCCATGCTAGCATCTATCGACTCTCCAGGATTAAGGGCCTGGCTGAAGCAGCCTGTCCCCAGTGGCTGTGGCGAGGTGACCCACAGTGAGATAAAGTTCAGAAGGGGAGAACAGGGTGAGCTCTCACGGGCACAGATTAGGGGGCCCTGGGTCTCCCAGTGGAGCCATGAAAGTGTGTGGTGGATTGGGTTTGTTTTCGGAGAACACTCACACCACACAAGCTCAGGTTTGTTGAGACAAAAACTCCAATTAAAGAAGTGTGTCACATGTGACTTTCTCAATAGTAACACTAAATAAGTCATCCAGTGCAAAACCATTTAAATGTACAAAATAACCAAGGGCCATAAAAAAAAAAAAAATCAAGAAATAAATGCTCTCTACATTTAACCTTAAATGTGTGCATGCTAGAACTGAAGTTATTTACAAGTTACTTGTTAACTGTAATTGACATACCGTAATTCAAATTTGATCCAACATCAAGCCCATTAAAACAAAAACATTATTATTTTTTCCTTTTTTTTCACATAATGGACTATAGTTTTAAAAATATGAAAGAATATAATATGTTGTAAATGAAAAATATTTTAAATCATGTATTAAAAACAAGCTTCTGTTCCTTAAAATGCAGCTGCATTTGTTTGAGTTTGTTCCCCCAAAAGAAAGGTTATCTAAAACTCACCTATTACATGCATGCAAAAAACTACATAAATAAGTTTTTATACAAGGCCATGTTTTATACCAAGACAGGCTGGGATGTAGCTGTCTGGTGTGAGATCTTAGGCTAGTAATTAAGGTTTCAGAAATATTAATTGGTTATTTTGTTTCTTGTAAGCCTCTCTGTCTTTGAAGCTACTAATAAGAGGGTCAAACATTTTCTTCTAGAATTCCCCCTCGGGGGACACACTTAAACATATATTTCCTGCTTCTGCTTTGATTGAGCAACAATCACATCACACAAAAATGAAACATCATTGTTTCTGCTGCGAGGCTTGGATGACAAATTGGGAATGTCTAATCTGTGGAAGGAAAGGGGGCAGCCAAGGTGCAAAAGAATGAACTCCTTAGTCCTGAAGTGGCTATCTTGCCTCTGAGTGGTATCATCATCATCTTCATCATCACCACACAAAACCCCTCTCTTCTTTGGAAGCTAAGAGGGGAAAAAAAAATAATTGGATTCTTTCCCACAAATAACGCCATCACCCCTGAGCTTAATTAAGTAGACAGACTGCAGAACTGGAGTCCATTCTTCTCCACTGGTTCTTATAAAGAATAAGAAAAATCAAGCTGTTATTGCCCACTGGCCTTTATTACCATGGTTGAGTGATAATATGGGTTATTGGGGTAAGCTGTTGTAAAGAATGGTACTTTTTGATCAACTCCTGATTAAAAAAAATATATATCTACCTAACAATCTACATATCTACTGACCTACCTACCTATCCATCCATCCATGCATCCATCCATGCATCCATCCATCCATCCATCCATCCATCCATCCAAATTGTTTCAATGGTAATTGGAGAAAAAAATAATTCAAAATTAATGTTAATTGATAAAAACAAAAAGGTACACTCATGTTCCAGTTCAGCACAATCCTTGGTTATTTTTCATGTATCTCAGAAAATAGACAATCCTCCAACAAATACAAGCTGACAAGTGTGACAACAAACGGACGACGACTCAACAATCCGTCACAGGTCGGTCAATGCGATGGTCGCATTGGTCAATGCATTAAAAAAACTCCAAGTATAAACAATTTAAGGGGATAAGACAGTGCGGCATGCGGCTTTACTTTATTACTGTGGGTGTTGTTTTATGGCAGAGAGCAGTGTATACTCTACACCCACAAGACCCTCCTTAGATGCCACCGTTCATATTATAACTCTTCCTAAGGTCCTTAGGGCCACTTTGTATGGGGGAGTTGCCATTTTGCTGTCACCGGTCCCCTCACACTTTCCTTCGTCTCTAAAGCTTCATGTTTGTTGTTCCATTCCCCTCTATATCTCCCAGAGGAGCTCCCTCATTTTAATATAAATAGAACGCTTCATCATGCAGTGGCACAAACTTCCCCATGTTGCATTGCTCCAATGGCATTAGGGAAGAGGACGCAGTGAATGGATGGAACGCCATTCAAACACACACACACAAAGAAAGAAAATGTTTTGCTATATTTTGTTTTTAATCTAGGGGGCGAAAAAATGAAAATAGTAATGTGATGTGAATAGTAATAAGAAGTAGTAGCTGCAAAGACTGGGTTTGTTTCCAAATTACTTGATAAAGAGTAAGAATTAGGCTTTTCTTAAACATAAGATAAAGCAGCCATCATCTCCTCCATCTCTGTATTCCAGTGGGCTTGCACAGACATGAGGGATTTAATAGCTGACTGATGGGCAAACTGCAAGTCTATTGAGATTTTTTCTTTGTTCATGTGTCAGATGAGAAAGCCACTGAGATCTAACAGACGGCATTTCTTAGCCAAAGTGGACCATGCTTGCCTCACACTAATCAGATGTGTGCAGCTGTATCTGAAATGCCAGAGGGATCATTTCACGAGAGATATCAGCAGCCCCTTTCAGCTAAGGATTTCTGCTTTCTCCTCTGTAGTGGTAAAGAGGCCTGAAAAGGCCAGCAGGGCTAGGACACAGCCCGGGGCACCAACTGCTGATGGCTTCACCCCAGAAAAAAGAAAAAAAAAAAAAAACACAGACTTGTGCCTTGTGATCGGCGGACACCTAAAGCTGCCACCAATTGACTAATTGTGTTTCATCTGGACGCAGAATCCATCGTGGCTAACAAGAAAGCACTACAGGTCTTCATTTAGCTATCAAGGCTGCTCTCCCCAGGGATGGTCCTGAGTGCAGCTGCTGTCCTCGCTTCTCTCCCAATCAACACATCAAACGCCGACCCCGATTCATTTTTTCCCCCTTCCCTCCCTATACTCCCCCGCTCACCGATTTCTTCCTTCTCCCGCTCCATCTCCTGTGAGAGAGGCAAAAGGGAGGAAAGTTCCTGGTTTGTGGAACCAAAGAGCAAAGAGAGGCACTGTGGTGAATACAGAGCAGCAGCTTTAGCACGGCTCTGCGAGCACTCTGGATTTAGCAGGATATTTATTCTTTTATATCCAGACAAAAGAGATTGCACATGCTCTCCCATACTTGCCAAAGACACTCCTGTATATCAGGGGAAAAAAAGTAGCCCCGATGTAATTAGACTCCATTATGATTTTTTTTTAAAGCTTGGTATTGAAGTGACATAAATATGCCATTTAAAAAAAAAATACTAATTTTCCTTTTTTTTTAAACTTTTTTCTAATCAGATTAAACTGCAATAAAATACATATACTTTAAATTACAATTATTTTTTTAATGTAATTGCAGCAGTGATGTAAGTGTCCTCCTCTTCTGTGTCTGCCCTTTTTTTATTACATGCTGGATTTTAATATCATTCAGGTAACCCAACAGCTCCCTGTCCCTTGTCAGCAGCAGCTCATGTGTTTATTAAAAGACCATTTTAGCATAAGCTTTGATTAGATTCTTAATTACAGAAAATTACCATAATGCTGCAAAAATATACCTATGTCCTCCAGGAAATAAAATCATATTGAGGGACTTAACATTACGAGTAGAGGAGAGGCAGCTCTCAAAGCAGTCTTATACGTTAAAATGCAGCTGGCTGCGGTTCTGTCAAAATGTTCTGTTAACAGTTTATTATGAGAAGTGAAGGCATCACCACCTGAAAAGTTTAGAAACAGTGGGATCAGTGTCTTAAATAACTTATGTTTTCTTAAGATAAATTTTCACAGTTTATGATTTGTGTGTTTGAATAAAAAAAACTTTTTAGAACCCATTTTTAACCTCAAGTGAAACAAAAATGCAATTAAATATATGATATCTTTAAAAGCACAGCAACATATGTACAGCAGATGTCTTTAATGTACTACTTTAACACAGTTTAACAAAAACATCAAATATTCTTCATAAAAAACTAAAGAAGTAAAAACTAACAGTATATGATGGGTTTGTATTTTAACCAAGGTAAGACATATTTTTTTTAAATTTACTAGCTAGAAATTTGTGGATGGTGTAATAAAAAAAACAATGCTAATATTAAACTTTTTTTTTTTTAATATCCCAAAATAAAAAATGATGCTTGCACTTGTGCACATTTCACATCCAAAACATTCAAACATTTGCTCAGAAAATTTTATTGAAGACATTTTTTCTTTGACCACTACTTTTATCTAAAATTGAGCTGAATGTGTGTGTATGGGACAGTTTGCTCAGTTATTATGGGTAATAAGGAAAATAAATAAAATCAGTATCTATATACCATTGCATGTAGCACATTTACCATAATGACATCAATAATAAGATGAACGCTATTTGAATAGCTTGACACCAAGCAATATTAGTGAATATAAATTGGGTGATTAAAGCACAAGTTAGATAATTCCTCAGCTTGTTTAACTTTGATCTGAATGTCATCTTCAGCTGATGGATCTGTCCCATCCAAATTACCAATAATCAATAGCTTCAAACAGTTGTTTCTGGTTGACAGCAATAAAACAAACGATCTGCTGTCAACATCTGTGACAGTTAGAAGCAGTATTACAAAGTGGCATTTCAACCATGATGTTATAACAACAAGTGAAATAATGAAACTCTTACAGGCAACTGGGTGTCGAGTCATTTCTGTGCCAATCAATGGATCTGTTTAAAAAAAAAAGTCAATAAACATATGCGTAAATTGATTCCATCTGCTTATTAACATATAAAACAGTCTGGTAAATATGCAACTAATTACTGGTTACAAGCAAATATTCGATAAACTGCTAAATTAATGTCTGTTCTAATATGTGTTGTTTTATATTTGTGTCAATAAAAAAATACATTTTTACCCTGAAGCCAATTAGGGTTTTTATGTATTCTGTTTTAACAACACATTAAAAGAAAATTAAACTTCTTTAAAAGATGACATCAAACATTAGATTGTGTGCCATTGATATATATTCATTCTGAGATTCTACTTAAAATAACAAGAAAATTGTATCATCATGTTTATATCACTGCCCTACTTGGCATGTGTCTTTGAAGGCCTCATCTCTTTCAGCATCATGGAGATGCCAACAGTACAACATGCCATCCTGCCATCTTTTCCAACCCTAATTCACCAAACCACACAGATTTTCTTGCCTAATCCCCTTTGCTCATATTCCTATCCCGCTGGAGTTTGGTAATATGATCTGAAGAGCAGACTGAATTCCTACTCTGTCCAAAATCACTGGGTCACTAGTATCCTGCCTCCCAGGTTCTAACAAGATGAGCTGTTTTCCATTTGGGTCTTTAATGCCACTCTGGGCTTCATTTTGCAAATCTCTGATGTGCCACAATGAAAGCATTGGCCTGGTTGCAAACCTGCTTGTTGATCTTGAGATTATTGTCCAACAACAGGTTTCCCTCCTAAGATCTTTCCATCTTTGATAGGGAATCCCAGGGTTGGGGGTGGTATTGAGATGTCCTCCTCTGCCTATGTTTCTCCCTTTCTGCCTTCCTGACTCACTAACTCCCCAACCAAGGCGGTTGCCAAGTGCTCACAGCTGTTGGCGCCACCGTGCCACTAAGCAGGTTTTAAGACGAGTCCCAGTCGAGCCTTCTCTCACCCAACCAGGAAGCAGAGCCCTGGATTCAGACCTTTTTAAGTGATCATCCTTGTATCATAACAGATTAAGGGCTGCTGCTGCTCTGGATTAGGCCTAATCTAACCTTTATCCGCTCCCATCTTCACCTGAAACTTACAGCGACCAGGAAGTCAATCGCCAGGCACCCATGATATACAGTGACACTGATCTTTCTTTTCGTGCTTTAATTATCAGGATCAAGAAAAACACTTTTGAGTAATTATTTTCACATCAGATAAACATTAGGCTTGCACGGATTTAGCTGAGCTTTTGCCCAACAAGAAACGGAGATCGGAGCGGGTTTACAAGCTCCAGTGAGGCAGACGGAGATCCTTTCTAATCAGGAATAACCAACAAACAGGCAAGGGAAGAAGAGTCAGAGAAAAAAAAAAAGAAATGTCCCTTTATGTAACTGACAAGGGATTTTTAGATCCCTGCAGTAAATCTTAATTCTGACTGCTAATGAATCTGTCTGACAAATCACACATTTGAAAAACTATTTGCAAAGGACAGAAGAAATAAGGGGGAACCATGGGAAAAAGAAGATGACCTTGAGTGCTTGTTTGATATTATATATTATTTCAATCATACACAATTACAAACTGAAATCACATCATAGCAGCAAACTGAGCCCCAGATAACCTTTTAAAGGGACTATTCCCTCAGAGAGGCGACCCCTGACCCCAGGCCTGCCAGCAATCTTCCACAGGATGACTTGGCCATGGTTGCAGAGGTTATATGCACAAGCACATACACACAGACACACTTTTTCTCTGAGGTTTTCTGGGTGATACCTATTTTATGTGTAAAGTGAAAAAAACATCCCTTTAAATCATTTACCTATGCACTTGCCGACCACAGAAAGAGACACAGTTTTAAATTGCCTTCGATGATTCAAAAATATTTAAATCTGCTTAACTGTCTGCAAACAGGAGTCAGATAATATACTTTATTTACAGGTCATTCTAAGAAAATTTTTAGTGTATTTATAGGTGTATGATAATAAATCATCATTTTAGTGTGTAGAATGACTGAAAGTGAAAATGAAAGTGAAGGAGTTTTAAAACTGGGTGAAGAACAGCAAAGTTCTGCTTCCGGGGCGAGGTTGTAGATAAAAGTTTCATGTCACAGGTTCTACACAACGACAAGACATGAATCAGGAAGGTGACTCTCAGGGAAATATATCAAAGGTTTCAAAACATGCTGTTTAATGTCATTTGAAAAGCACAAAGAAATCACATCAAGGATCTTAGACAATGTGATTGTCTAAGGAAGCTTAGTGTGACATCAGCTAAGAACTGGTAGAAACCTATGGGACCCAGATTGATCTGCCTTTATAAAAGAACAGCCAAAAAGGCACTAGTGTGGAAACAAGGCTAAAAATCTTAAAGTACAAAACACAAAGTAAAAAGGAAACTAGAAGTACACCTCCCTGTGTATTCTTTGACATCAAATCAATCCTTTGCTATGGTAGTCTCAGTTTGTGTGAACTTGATAAACGTCAGGACACAAGTGAACCTGCTGAGATTTATGGTCACGCTAATTTTCCAACACTCATCCAGGAAATGGCAATCCTGTTCTTGTAAACTCTGATTAATCTCACTGAACTGTGGTGAAGATTGCTGTTATGCCAATAACCCCCTCACTCCCCTCTGACACCCCCCTGCTGCTAAAATGAAGACCTCTCGCGTCCACCTGCCCTCTGCCTCTACTTAGAACCAGATGTGTTGGGGCTTTGAAGTAAACTTTTCAAGTCGAAATCGGATGAAAACTCAAAACTAGCTCAAACAAAGCCACAACACACGCCATCTCAGTTGGCTTTCAGCACAAACATTGTATTAAATGATGAAAAATGCAATTTATTTAACTTTTCAGCCACACCGCCATCACTCATGTGCTGATAGAAGGGCTGACATTCTGCTTTGGTGGTGCTGTGCGTCTGCTCCTAGTTTCCTTTGAGAAGTGAAACCCTTGGAGGCATTCCAAAGTTGTGTTTTAGAGAATGAGTTATGAACAATATTCTGTAATTTAGATAAATATTGCTTTCAAACTTTTTCTGAATGAAACATTACCCCAAATAGTTATCAGGAACATATTCTACAAATGCATTGAATGCCTTTCTAATGCCAAACACAAATGTTGATTCTTTGACGTCAGTCTTTGATTGTATCGTCAAAACCTGCACTTCTAAATAATGAAGCATGTTAAAAACTGATGAAGATATTTCAGATGACAAAACATGTCAGTTTATATACAG
>JARVJO010000269.1:862447-892196 GCA_031762555.1 Cynodonichthys magdalenae
CCTTCTTTCTTTTTCTTCTCTATCAAAAAAAAAAAAACACTGATGATGAAGATACATAACATAATGACTAATATTATATTTATCTACTGAAGTGAAAAATAAATAAATAAATAAAAAATAAAAATAAAATTTGAACGATTCCAGGAGAATGAAAACATTAGTCTCGGCTCCAATCATTTCTCGAGACTTGATGCCCAACCCTATGTGTGTGTATATATATAGTATATATATATATTTTTTTTTTTATTCCCACTTACACAGAAACTAGTTTGATAATTGCCACTGGCCTCTGCCAGCTCAGGCCATATCTCCATTGTGTTGGCAGGAATCAAAGCTGGCAAGAGGAGTCAGAAATTGTGAATATGTATACCTTTAATCCCCCCTTATCCTGATGTTAGGTCAGGGTGTGTCCCCTGGACTTTTATAATAGTCTGCAATGAGAAGCTTGAGTAAACACAATCAATGAAAGATACTAGCATATTCACCACAGAGACTCCTGGTGTCTCCACTCCTTCATTCAGTCAAACAACCCCACCTCTACAGGTTTTGGACAAATAAGTGCCCAGAATGAAGGTTGTATAATTAGATAGGTGTAATCACGTATGTCTTAGAAAGAAGCCTTGTGTTGTAAGAGGGGTGCCTTCTGTCCCTGTCTGTCTCACTCTCTCGCTGCATGTGGTATTCCTGCACGCTCTCTTACTCCTGGATTACAATCTCTTCATCCATTATTAATGAAGTTAAACTACTAGTGGCATGCTGAATGTGCTGCATGGGAGATTTGTAGCTAATCCAGCGCAAAACAGCCCCAGTCACATAATGAAGGGAAAAAAGAACAAATGTCAACAGTTTCACACTGAGACTGGATTAAACACCCCCACCCTCCTCATTCACGCACAACCTTGCTCCCCTTCATCTTTCTCCTCCTCAATGATTACACAAAAAGGTCTGCACACAAACAACTCAGATACAGATTTCTCGTCCCCGCATGAAGAGTTTTGAGCAAGCGCCTCCCTTCATAACCTTTTCTGTGATCTTCCCTCACGTTGGATTAGTGAATCTGAAGTGCAGCCTTGGAGGAAAAGGCCAAAGAGCTGTGGAGGTCTATATGAAACATTCTCCATGTGGTCATCAAGAGATTAACAGTGACAATGCTGTTTCTTAAAATCTTCCCCAGTTCCAGTTTATGATGTTTGAAATGTGACACTAAGAAGTAAAGTATTAAAGGGTTTTGACCCAGCCTTGTCTTTTAGGTCTCTCGATGTGTAATTATGGCATGGGGTTGGTCATGTTGTAGTGGAATAAGTGTGTGTGGTGCAGCCAAGCGATGTGGCTCCGTGAAAAGGACAGAAGAGCATGAAAGACTGGAACTAATCACAACACGTGATATGGGACTAGCATTCTGATTACAGATTAGCCACATCGAACCCTCCCTTCCTCCTCCTCTCTCGTTTCTTATTATTCTTCTTTCAGCTTTTATCTGTGCTATTGAAGATGTTCTTTTGATCTGAGAAAAGTAATTTGCCTATTTCCTGCAATACTTAGTTTCCTTTCTTTCAGTTCTTACCTGTTGTCATCTAACATTTTTTTTTCATTTATTTCTAGATGTTCTTGTTTTTAAGAAAGATGGATTCTCACAAGAATTGCAGGATGACAACAGCAAAAGAAAATCATGTTTTTGCACTGAAATAAAAAATTTTGACCAATTAGTCTTATGCTCAGCTACAATTAAATTTTAGTTGTTACTAACATTGACAATGGTGCGCTTTACAGTATATGTTAATTATGTATCTTATTAAGGCCCTAATTACAAAATCTATTTCCTGTTCAAGAAATGTGTAATGGACAGCAATGTAGGCTTTTGACATAAAAAGCTTTTTATTTTTTGGTCATTTTTTGATGTCAATGATTAAGTATATGGCTCTGAAAAACCACAATCATGGCTGTAATACATTAATTTTACAACGAACTGTGGCATAAATGTCATTTTGTCTGCTGCCATAGTAACATGTGACCTGTGACAGCTGATCTGTGTTCTCATTTCTTGCACAAATGAATGACTGATGAGATAATTTTAGAAGAAAAACAAGAGGGAAGCCCTGATTTTTTTGTTGGTCAATTAAAATGTACACATCTGCAGAAACATTTTTAAAAGATGTAGATTTTAAAAAGTGATTTTTATCCTTCCGCTACATGCCACCAAACTGTTAGACTATTGATAACTTAACTTCTGGACCTTGCACAATTGACAAAATAGATGTCAAAACTAGAAGTTTTTAGTTTGTTTTAAGTGGATGTAAATCGTTTCATGAAAGATACATGTGTAAGTCAAGGCCCAACTTTTTACACTAGAATGTTTGTTTTCATTCATCATTACTAAAGGTATATACTTGAGCGTATGCATTTTAAACATTTCCATTCACCCATATGCTCATCACTGCTCATCAGTCTGTAGTTTATATTTCCCGAACCCTTCCTCAAGTCCTCCTTTGTGGCCAAAAAAGGATCTATTAGAAGTAAGCTTATTTTAGTTGTGACCTCTGGGTCCACCTCAGGTCTGCTGACAGGAGCGTTAGCATGTAGCCAAACTGTTTTACATGTTATTGACGAGTGGTGAGGCATCATAGTCATTTTATCACACCAATTTCATTCTTGGCCGATTTCCCCTTAGGCAGGTTAGTGGCAGCTTCCCATTGATTTTTCATGTAATTGATCACAGACCTGCTTGAGGAATTTATTGGCCCACTCGCACCTGTGATTAAGGCTGAGGCCACATGTGTTTATGCATGTGCCCACTACTACTTTCTTCGAGATCAACCCTGTGCCATAAGCTGCCGCTCTACTGTCAGAAACCATCAGGGTAATGAATGCCGTCCTACTGTTGGGGACATTTCTAATCATACTTGACTAAAGTCATGTCAGGTCCAAAGTCAAAAGAGAAGGAGACAGCCATTTCTGACTGACCAGCAATGATGGGATTTCATGTGTTCACATACAAAACTGTGGAAGAGAAATTCATTCAAGGTGATCCGTATTCATTCTAAGCTGCTTCATTCACAGGATTAATATTAGAGCACTCAGGAGCCCAAAGCCACAATGACATCATAGCATTTTCTTTGGAAGCCAAGGATAGGATAATTACAGAAGAAGACAAAGACGAAGAGCTGAGTACTTTTTAAATATACACCATGTTAGCTGAGCATGTCGGGAGGAGTGAGGTTAGCATGTAAGTCATTTACAGGCCTTACTTATTATGCTCCAAACCACAAGCCATGTTGCTGAGTTGGAGTGCTTAGCTTTGGTGCAGCTCATCTCCCCTTGGTACTGTGACAGAGCTGGAATAGCAAGGATCAGGGATAAAGCCGCTCAACAAGCTCAAGAGCTATCAAAGATCCACCCTTTTAATTTGGTTAATTTACAGGCAGCTTTTTCACTAATAACGTTCTTGGAGTGATACTTGACTAAAGAAAATGCACACAGGATGTTTCTGTTTTAGAGGAAAAAGTCTCATCAAATGTTTTTTTTTTTTTGTTTGTTTTGTTTCTTTTTTTTCTCCTCCCTGCCACCCTCCATGTTTTACATCTTCTCTTAAATTTCAGATGGCCACAACTCTAAGCAAAACTTTCAGGCGATTATTTCACATGCAACATGCTAGCAGCACATAAACCAATTTGTTCAAAGGGTTGCGGCTTTGGAAACACCATATTTGACTTAAAATTTTACTACATGGCCCACAGAGTGTTGGCCAGACAGAATGCTGGGCAGCAGTCTCATGTGGTTTGGGGCTAAAACAGCAGAGAAAAAATAAAGAGAGAGAAAATCTGGGCTGTTTTCACAAGCAAAAAACAACTTCCATCTATATCCTAAAGCTTCCTGATGCAACAAAATAAATCAGTACATGGCACATTATTTAATGCACAGGGCATACAGAAATCAGTTAGTATTTTGACTTGACACCTGAGTTTAAATGATCAATTTGTTGCTGGATTTGTAGGACCTTGTTTACCGGGCCAATGATCAGACTATCTTGTCAGAGTGAAGGAAGGATGTTATTTAACCAATTTTCAATTTCAGACAGTCACTGAAGTAAATCTGATTGATCTGGTGTCAAGTTTCATGTGTTGATCAGATGATCAGATGCCAGGTTCTGTTAGAGTGATTAAACAGTATTTTTTAATGAAGAAATCCAGAAAATCTGCATATATTTGCACATTATGCTTCTTTTTCAAAACCTGTTAAGCCCATTATTTACTCAAATAGCTGTGATGCTGAACAGTGAACATGTTTCATGCGATCCATAATGAACTTTTCGCAATTAACCAAGGTGAAAAATATGAACAATTAATCATGAATAAAAAGATTACAGTGGTTGCACATTAAAGTACTCTGCTGCAGCACCGCTTTGGGCTTGGAGGTCTATCATCTTCCTTCCCTAAAGTGGAGACTTGGATGCTGTGCTGATGTACATAAAAAAGCAGAAGAGAGTGTTTTAAAATCCTCCCCAGTAAATGCACAAGGAGGAAAAGTTGAAGTGTCCAACTAAACTGACAACGGGCGGGCTGATGTGCTCGTTAAGAGTCAGGAGAGCGCATCAGCGGAGCAGGTCACCCTGCTTCTCACATCACAGCCCCATCAGAAATTCTTTCAAGTGTCCTTCTGCGTCGCCAAAAATGACAACGGCGAATCGATAAGCGCTTGAAATGAAAAGAAGCCGCCGGTTTGCCCCCGAGGCGAAAGATTTCATCCCCGCCAGCCTCGTCTGAACTTCAGGCATTCCTCTGTATCTTTCTGCGTGAGAAAGAGGAGGCTCTTCACTGACTTTTTTTTCTCTCTCTCTCTCTCTCCTTCTCTTTTTGTAGAAAAAGGTAAGAGAAGCATACAGCTGAACCATGGAGCCTCTCCAGACTCTGCACGCCCTTTTTTCTTTTTTCTTCTCTCCTTTTTCCTTGCAGGCGGGGCGGGAGGGCTGATGGGTTTTGCACGGGTTTTCTGCTCGTCTACTTGAATGTAGTGTGCGCCCGCTTGGCGTGTTTTTGCATGCACGTAACACATGATAGCCTATTAGAGGTGAAAAACCTAAACCTTTACACAAAAATGCTCTTTTAAATTAAACGTTTTTTTTCCCCAAATTGATTGACGTTTTAATGCTAATTTAAAGAAAACAAATAAGTCAAAACTATTATTTTGATCTTCTGTGGAAAACACAAAGAGTTTTCCTACTAAAAATAACATAATAATATAACATTACATTTATTACATTGAATAAAATGTTCCACTTGAAAGAAATAGCAAACTGTTACCAATTTTTATAATATTCTTTTTTTTAAACCATCAATTTGAATGAATAAATATTTTCTTAAACCTTTTTTTTGTCCCACACATTTGCGGATGGATGGCTAAATGATGCGCACGTTTTGCTTCAGTGTCCCCCCCTCCTCCTCCTATTTTAGCATGGAAATTCCCGTGTGGATGCGCGCATTAATTACCGCTTTAATGGGAGTATGACTAAAAATGTAAAATACGGATTAGGAGCAGGGGTGTGTGTGTGGTTGATTGGGGGAATGGGGGGCGGCAGGCCTATACGTCCGGTCTGCTCGCCTCGCTTAAGATGGAACATGCAGTCTTGTATCAAACGGATCTATAAAGAACATTTGCATCCAGGCCAGCTGTTCGCTTCATCTGCGCGTAAATCCGCAACACGATCGCGCTCTGCTCTGTCTGGCCCTGCAGGAGGCCAGTGCAGCACTTTCAAATAATCTTTTTGTTCTTATGTCCGTTTTTGTTTTCTTAACATGTGCGTCAAATTATATAAAACAGTTTGTCTCCTAAGCATGCTGATTGGACTAAATACCGACATGATGGGAGAATAAAAATCAATCTCCAAATATAGTTTAGCAGATTAAGCTGTTTGTTTTTCACACTTTGACTTTGAAGACGCTATCATGTAAATTGCAGGTTTGTTTTAAGCAAATTGAGTCATTACACGTGCTGCATGTCTGCAGCTCGCGCAGAGGAGAGCCGACAGTTTTTCATCCTATTATTTTTTTTCTTTTTTTTTTTTTTAATGCATCCTGAGTTTTTGTTGGATTGTTGATGAAAGTTGAGAAGCTCAGAATTGCCCTCTGCTCAGACGCAAACATACACACCCCTTTTACGAGCGCGCGCGCGCTCCCACACAAACACACGCTGCGTCCCTCTCTGAGCTCAAAAGCTGGAAAAATTACGCCACTCTTGGAGCGTCTTTCAAGGCAGAGGGGGGGAGAAAAAGTCGAGGGAGGCAGAAGAGGACGAGCCAAGGCGGATGAAAGCGCCTCTGTCTTTGCTTTTCCACACTTTCTAACTTATTTATGCGCCTGAATGAAACAAATCTAATCGCAGCGCCGCGTCTCTCCAAATTTTATCACTCTTATTATAAATATTATGACAAACGGAGGGGGAGCACATCCATGAGACGCTCCCGGAAAACAACTTCACCGCTCCTGGACACCTCGGCTGCCTGAGTGAGCACCCTGAACGCAACTGCTGCTTTCAAAGAGAGTTTGGACGACCAGTGGGATTTTATCCGCTCGCTCCGAGAAAAAACGCTCGGGGGAAATCAAACCCCGCCGGTGTCCGCAGCTGGTAAGTGCGCCGCTGGAAGGAACAGAAACACTTAAAAACACGGAGCTGAGATGTGAGTTAATGCGAGTGAAAGAATTTGTTCCACCTCGTGTGGGTGTTTGCCTTGCGTTTTTTTTTTTCTGATGTGGATTTCGTGAAGGAGCGCGTGGAGAGATGCCAGGGCAGGGTTCGGCTCACAGGTCGTCCGATGATCATGAGGTGTTGTCACAGCAGTGATGGAGTGTCGGGACAGAAAACAGTCAAACACACTGGTGATGCATGAGGGGAAACTGGGAAGGAGCGCTTTAGATGAAGCCAAGCTTCGGTTCTGAGCCGGAAAATGCTTTTAAAATGATTTTAAACATGGAAGCGAACTATTATTTAAACATGTATATTTTAAATGATAATAAAATGTAGTATAACTTCCCTATAATTCATTTTTTAATGTCTACAATGGAAAAAATAGGGGAAAACGCCTCGCTGACAGTTTAATTTCTTTATTTATTACTGGACCATATGGTAGAGGTTCGAGTCCAGTAACATCCCGGTAAAAGTAACGGCTGTAGTCTCAGGCTCCACCGTGTTCATTTCACAAGTTAAGCCGGTGAGAGGCCGTGCCAGCTTTCTGTCTGCACCGGGCCTAACGCCACGGGACTCACTCATTCACCCCCACTGTTGGTGCTGAAAGCAAACAAAATCCGTAGAGTGAGAATGAATGGATGAACGAAATGAAAATAACAAATCATGGAGCCTAATGCCTAATTTAAACAGCTCCAGAGGAGATCAATTAATCAAAAATAAAGATGAAAAAGGCCTAATAACCAATAGACACGCATAAAAGCATAAAAACGGTATAATATTATTATTAGTATTATTATTATTATTATTATTATTATTATTATTATTATTATTATTATTATTATCATCATAATCATCATCATCATTATTATTAATATTATAGAATGTGTTTATCTATTTTGTATACAAATGCGTTTTTATTACTAATTTTTAATCATGCCAGCATATTTGGTTATTATGTCACATTTTTTAAATTTAATTTATTTGTAGTTTTTATTTTTATTTACTTACTTATGTTTTTGCTTTACAGGTAAACCTGAATAATGCCCATGACAAACTATGAAATCCAATATAATAAAAGGTATCATGGAATATAAACTATACATAGTCAAATAGATGCAGTCTGGAAGAGTTTAGTTCAGTAGTTGTCCAGCTATATTGATTTACAATACAGAAATGCGGGTTTGTACTGAATGTAAACAAAATGCTTTTTTCACCCTAATCTACAATAAAATTGTTGGATTTCTGGACCTTCTTTCATAGACATTGCCATTATTGATCTATTTTCAGTCACTTAGTCTGTTTATAGTTAAACAACCACAAGTGGTAGTTGGCATCCTATCACAAATTTTGTTTAAATTAAAAATGAATCATAAATATGCTTAAAAAAATCTAAAATTGCTTTATATTTCATTATATTTTTGGCCAGTGTTCATGACTTTGCAAATACATCTTAGTGTTTTTTTTTTCCTTAAACGTAAAATTAACCCGTTTTTTAAAAATTGTGCCCGAGTTTTGTTTGTTTGTTTTTGTCCTTTTTTTTTTTTTTTTAAAACCAACATTACCAAAATGTTTAAATAAAAGCCTGCGTGTGCTGAGAGGCCCCTGGAGCTGCCAGACAGGTTGGAAATATTGGAGGAGACCTCTCATTAAATCTCCCTGATTTGATAGCAAGCAATAACCCTCCACCTTACATTCTGACCCTCCACTATTTCATTTTGCTGCTGAAATCCAGAGGAGGGGGTGGTGCGGGGGTTGGAGAGCCGTGGCGCAGGTACACACCGTGTAAAACTTAACCTCCAATATCTGCATGTTTTGAATGAAAAGTAGGAGGGGAGAGAGCAGAACAACGCGCAGAAGATGTAGAGCAGGTGAGGAGAAGAACTGGGGGGAAAATGGTTAACAGCATGGCTGCATGCAAATTTCCCCCCGACTTGAATTATCATAAGCAAACAGTGTGAGCCTGGACTAATAAAAACCCATCTGTGTAACTTCATATCGAGGTAGTATGAGGGTTGCGATAATGAATTTTGTAATATCCCACCGACAGACATCTCAATCAGACTCTAATCCCGCGATTTTACCACGGAATCACTCCACTTCCAACTGCTGCACACTGCACCAAAACACACGAGGCGAAACACGGCGCCTTTTACGCACCGCACAAAAATGAATGTAGGAGAAAACAAAGCGTGATAAGAAGATTGAGATGTGGAAAGAAATGCTGAGGATGATTTTCCAACACTGTTGTGAAGTGTTTTAAACAGGTGACGCACTCGGAAACAGATTTGGATTATGAAGAACAGGAGTGAGGCAGCGTCAAGTTTCTGTCTGAAATAAAATTAGAAAACATGGAATAGAGCGCAATTAGTGTCATCTTTTTTTTAAATAAATAAAATTATCACCCTTTCTTCAGATCACAGCTATAGTTTCCATTATGTATTAAATGAAACGGATTTAGTTCTGGCTAAAGAAAAATAATAATACAGTTGGCAATCACAACATAAACGCAATTAACACACACTATTTAGAATATTTTTTAGCTTAAACTGTTTTTTCCCTTTGTTTTCTCCAACAGAGTCAGAGACCTGAAGCTGTCAAAATGGATTCTCACTGCCGCAAACTGGCCAACACCTGCGCGCAAATAGGTGAGTGTCTTCATCCACATACACTAAGTGTTTCTTTAGGGGAAAAACATAATAATAACAAAAACAACAATTTGGACTCAGTTTAAACATGTCTAAAAAATAGATGTTTTCGTATTTTAAATATGCATGCAGTTTCAAAAAACTTAAACATAACCTTTAGCCAAATAATATCCTTTTCTTAAAACAAACGAAACAACGCTAAGTTGTTTTTTTTTTGTTATTTTACTTTTTTTTTTTTTTTGCATGTTGCTTCTCTGTTAGGTTAATTAATCACATCAGGTATGATTTCGTTTCCAAAATGCTAACTGTTACAAAAGCAAAATGATAAATTTGTCAACTTTTACAATAATGTTGCTGCACAAAAGTTATTTTGCCGATGGGAAAATGTTATCATGTCTTCATAAAATCAATATATATTAAAAGCTATCAGGTTGAAAGAAGAAACAAATAAAGCAGGCTAAACCTTGACATTATTAGGCCTTTATGATTTAAAAGAAATAAAATAAAAGTAGCTCCGCACTTTATTTATATAGTTTCCTAACACATCATCTTTGTTTTTTAATAAAAGCAATTTAAATATATTAAAATTTATTATCAATATAAAAATCTTAAATATTCTAATAACTCAAATTTGATTATTTCAACTGGACTCAGTCTTAGGATGATTTTTTTTCCATTTGGCGATAAAAGAAAAGCTGCTGTGTTGGAATATTTCTCACCTGTTCCATCAAACGCGCCACGCTGGCCTCTCTGCTGACCTGAACGCAACATGGAAAGCAGTCTGATCGCTGTCTTAGAGCGCCACCTGGTGGTGCAGAGCGCTCCTGCAGGCGGAGGCGCTCGACGCCTTTCAATATTTGAAAAGAAAAAAAAACGATGGCCGCACTGCAGAACTAATAAATTGAAAATACATACCATTTAGTTTTACATTAGCCTTGTTGTCGATCTAAAATATATTTTTTTAATGAATTATATTTAGTTTCTGGATCTGTTCTGATCCATTCAGATAAACGACAATCAAAATCAGTTTTGCAGTAAAGCAAAAGCTTAAACCATTAAAAAAATATCCTGGAATTAATGTATTAATATTTAATGTGGTGAGGAAACTGGGTTTTTTTAGGCGACAAACGAGCAACCAATAACTAATTTCGTCCCACTTCCCGCTGATAGATGATCGGGTAAGATTCACGCACATAAAGACTAAAGAATAAATAAAACAAATGAAAAGTACCTGCAAACACAAAGACTCGAGCATCGACTCTGCTGCTGGGTAAAATGTGCAGCGCTTGTCGGATTGACTCCTGGGAAAACTAAATGTATAATGAAAGCTCATTCGTGAGGAGGAATATACTAATGGAGGAATCTGATGTCTCCCTTAATCCTAAGTAAAAAGCCTTGTCGTCTCCCGCTGTATTGACTGAATTGCTAATTAATGGCCCTCTATGGCGGAGGCCTATTGCACGCAGTAATCCGCAGAAGAGAGATAAAGCATTCAGAAGGTAGAAATGAAGAGGAAACCGATAATCCACTTCAAGTTTAGTATTACAATATGCCTGGAAGGGAGAAAAAACGAGCAACAGACTGCTTTATGTTTGCCAGTACAGAAAAAAATGTTTTAGATATTCTTATTCTTACGTATAGTTTGCGTAATTTGTTGCTCCATTTGAGTTACCGCTTGGAAATCTGACAGCCGCAATAAGAAAAGCATCTAAATAAATCTACTCCTATTGATTCATCATGTAATTGTCCGCATGAGTGGTGATTGATGCCTGTTTGTGTGTCTTGTGCATACAGCCCGTGCTCTGCTGGTATTTATATATGAGGGGCTTTCACGCGGGATTAGTTTGGTAACTTCTCAACTGCGCCAAATCCAAACGCGCTGGGCTGAAAGGGCGTCCGCTTGTCCACGTGGGCACAGGGAGTGTGCTTATCTTGATGATGATGATGATTACCTCCATCACTCCAGTAACCTGTTACCCTGCTTATTATTTCTCAGTCCTCTCACACTGATTATGAAAGTAGCTTTTTTCCCCTTAAATTAACATCCTAAATTTTCTTTAATGCGTCAAAACCTGTTGAGATTTAGTTATAAACGTCCTCATTCAAATATTCATAGGCAAATGAGTCTTATCAGATTAACAAGAAAACACCACAGGAGTGCTCGCTGAAAACGACTTGGTGATCCAACAGCAAAGTGGGGAGAAATCCTGTTAAGCGCCTAGATAAAGTAATCAACAAACAGAGCCTGTGAGGTTGACTGAAGGCTTGTGTGGCGCTGCTGAGGTTGATTTAATGAATAAGTGAACCCCAACACAGAGAAGGTCAAGAGGATCCTTATTCGACAGCTCTGTGTAGAAACTTCGCGTTTTTTAGATTAATTTGTGTTTTGGCTCGTTATGTTCATGTTATTGTGAATTATTTTTACTTTTGTAACTTAGACTCTTTGTTTTTATTCTGCATCACGCATGTGAGCGCCACAGGCGGCACGTGTGCTCTCTCATACATAGTGTGCGTGTCTGGCAGTTAGCGTCAGTTGACAAGTGCGCTCAAACAGTTGTGGAGCCGCGCGCATGGCGCCGGTGCATGCACCCCCCCCCCCCCCCCCCCACTCCCCTCCATTTGAAGTTAACATTTGTTTGTCCTTTCACTGGGTCTTTGCGGTGCAGTAGGTGTTTGTGTTTGATATTCAGTGGGCATATTTTCTTTGTGCCTACAGAACAATCCCGCTCTGTGGCTGGCTTTATCCACTGAGTCCCAGAGTAAACTGCAGCCGCAGAGCCAGCGGAGCGCGCAGCTCAACTTGGTTATCAGAGGCTCTACATCTCTTTCCTGGGCCACTGGACCCATTTCATAAAATGAGGCCAAACTGCGTTATTTTCATTTTATTTGGTCTTGGGCTGCTGCGCGGGTGCGCCGCGCGTCCCCATCTCTCTTTACATGCTTTTATTTGGAAGAGAGTAAAAAAAAAAAATAAGCGCCAGCCGCGGCATAAATACACTGGCAGGCATATCTCGTTTCTGCAAGCTCGGGTTGGTTGGACAGCCCGTCATATCCACATGGATGTGCCTGTCAGAGAGAATATGGGCGGGCGCAAAACAGTGACGTGGAGCTGTGGAGAGAGGCGCAGTTGGATAGGGCAGCGCGCAGGCAACAGCTGAAATGAGCAGTGAGCGGCGGAGAGTGTGTAAGCCTCTGGATCTAATATCACCTACCTGTCCTTGTCACTCTGACAGTCAGCCAAAGTAGCAGCAGTTTTCTACTGATGCTGTGACAGAACTCAATGGCCTATTTTAAAGCGTTCTCCAGTTTAAAGAGAAAGGGGGCTTCATCTCAACCACAGGAGGAACTGTGCCGCCGCGCGCTTTTTGGAGAGCTGAACACATTCCGGAGTCGGACTTTCCGCTTTCCTTTCCTGCTCTAAAAGCTCGTGTGATCTTTTTACCTATGAGCTTTATGAGGGATCCATTAAATATAGACCACCACCTCACAGGGAATAAACTTGCCTCCGCACACCACACGGCTCTGGCGATGGCTTCCAGTTTGCAGCCGCTGCAGCGCGCAGTGGACTCTAAACACCGGCTAGAGGTGCACACGGTGTCGGACACATCCAGCCCGGAGTCCGTGGGTAAGAAGAAGCACTCTGGTTACAGATGCTCCCTGCAGGGCACCGCAGATTTCATCTTCATATCGCTCTCAATCAACGGGAGGGGAGCTTTATGCAAATTATAGTTGTCAGTTTCATTAGCTGCTTATTTGTCTAAGTGGTTTTGTTATGAAAACGTGTGTTCTTAAAATAAAGGCTCATTTTGCGCATCTAAAATATTGATACAGACATTTTATTTAATATTTTCTAACAGAGAAATAACTAGATATATTATCCACATTAAAAGTCTCCACGTTCTATTTGTTTATAAACACATATTTGGTCGTGTTTTTATCGTGAGAAACCTGGCAAATCATGTTCGAAATATTTCGTTTCGTTGTTCCCAGAAAAGGAGAAGAACCAAAATAAAAACGACGACTCCTCGGACGACCCGTCCAAGAAGAAGAGGCAGCGGCGGCAGAGAACTCATTTCACCAGCCAACAGCTGCAGGAGCTGGAGGCCACCTTCCAGAGGAACCGCTATCCGGACATGAGCACGAGGGAGGAGATAGCCGTGTGGACCAACCTCACAGAGGCCAGAGTCAGGGTGAGTACTCGACTGTGTTAATCACAAATTATACAGAAAAAAATAAATATATGCAATTTAGCCGAGTGTGGTGTAAATAGGAGAATTACGCAAACTTTACGCACGGCTCCATTTCAATTAAAAATGCACAGCTGATTTAAACTGAAAGAAAAATAATCTCAGTATAAAAATAACTTTAAAAAACTATTTTCTAGGGTTATTAAAATGACACCACAAGCTGTAGATTTTTAACAGGCTTAATTGAGTGAAAATATTTGTCTAATTTAACCTTTTTAAAACAGCGCAAAATATATACAATCATATAATTATTCATATCCTATTAAGTGTAATAAAACTCTGATGACGTTGTTAGCAGTGAGACTGTGGACATGAGTCGGTGACAGATACCAGTCGTGTTCTTGTGTTGGTGTGAAAGAGGTGCAAAGCTTGTATTTTGCTATTGTCGCCCTGTCGTTGTGTGATTAAGGTCAGGGTGTTTGTGGAAGCACGCGGAGGAATACACATCCTCTCCAAGTAAGAGGTTCCTCTGAGACTGCAATGTGTATTCTGCTCCGACAGAGACGGGATTAAACAGGAATTGTCTGCTCAGAAAAAAAGAAAAAAAAAACTGAAAGAGAAAGATAGATGGCTCAATCAATCTTAGTTATGTTGCTGTTAGATTTGAATGAAGCACAAATGTAAAACACAGATCATGATGACATTTGTGTAAGAAAAAAGAAAAAATAATAATTTCTAAATATCTCAATTTATTATTTTCCAGGTTTGGTTCAAGAACCGGCGAGCTAAGTGGAGGAAGCGGGAGAGGAACCAGCAAGCCGAGCTTTGCAAAAACGGCTTCGGCCCGCAGTTCAACGGACTCATGCAGCCCTACGACGACATGTACCCGAGCTACACGTACAACAACTGGGCCGCTAAGGGCCTCACGTCCGCCTCCTTGTCCACCAAAAGCTTCCCCTTCTTCAACTCAATGAACGTCAACCCTCTGTCCTCTCAGACCATGTTCTCACCGCCCAACTCCATCTCCTCCATGACTTCCAGCATGGTGCCCTCGGCGGTGACCGGCGTGCCGGGCTCCAGCCTCAACAGCCTCAATAACTTGAACAACCTCAGTAACCCTTCTCTCAACTCCGGGGTTCCCACGCCGGCGTGCCCCTACGCGCCTCCGACCCCTCCCTACGTGTACAGAGACACTTGTAACTCCAGCCTGGCCAGCCTGAGATTGAAAGCCAAGCAGCACTCGAGTTTTGGATACGCCGGCGTGCAGAACCCAGCCACCAATCTGAGCGCGTGCCAGTACGCAGTGGACCGACCCGTCTAATACCTGCACTGCAAAAAATATCCGCCGTGGCAAGATGCTACTGAGTGACCTCTCTTTTCTCTGAAGAGAGTGAAGAGAAGCAGGTGCAGTTTTGTTTGTAGGAAATTTCTGGCAATATCTTGACACAGCTTGGATTGCAATATTCAGATTTCTCCTCAAGACTTCTGTGCCACAAATATTCCAAATTATAATAGAATAAAATCTAATACTATCCGTTTGCATCCATTTGGCACTTCAATTTTCATTCATTTTTAAAAGGTTGAACTAGGTTGTCATATGAAATGTCTTGGCTATGGTGGTTATTTTTTGCAGTGTGCGATAATTAAAAACAGCCGTCCACCGGAACAAGAGACTACTACAACTAATTTTGTCATGTTTTTTTTTTTTTTTTAAAAGGGAGCACTAGAAGACTGAACCACTGAAACAAACTCAAACTCCTGCTCGGAGTCAAACTGACACGGGAGTTTTCATTTTATTTTATTTTAGTCCACCTGAGCACTGGCCTGCGTCAAACTTTAAAAAAGAGGGCCTGTTTTACTTTTACCTTTCATCGTCACGAGCGTCTTTCTGGTGGATTTTTGGACGTGGACATTTGACTGAAAAAAAGGTTTTGTATATATATATCTCTGAATGATCATCTCCTGTTTGTTGAGGCGCTTTAACCCTCCAATCTTTTTCTTTTTCTTTCTTTCTTTCGAGTTCTCAACGCATGTGAAAAAAAAGAAGCAACCCTAAAAGGAATCATGTTTTTGCTTGCAAAAAAAAGGAAAAAAAGGAATGTACATATTTAAACGCACCAGTTGTGTGTTTCTGACATATTATAAATTTATTATTATTGTCTGTGTGGATATGGATTTAGAGTAGCAATCCTGGATTAAAAAAATACAATAATAAGCATAAAAAAGTTCCTGCGACAAATTATTTGGTTTTTGCTCTGTGTATACTATTTGGTACAGATTTTTTTCCCTTTCCTTTTCTTTTTCTTTTTTTTTTTTTGCAACATCCCAAAAACGATTGTGTTTTATTTAATGGAAGTAAATATATTGTTCAAAAACATTCAGTTGGGGGACTTTTATTGAATCTTTGCTCAAGGAGTGCGTAAGTAGAGTGCAAAACAATGACAGTCTGTCTATAGGCTTTGATTCTGTGGGGCTAATCTATATAGAGGAAAACAATGGGGGCCGCTGGAATACACATGGCACCGAGATGCTCCGTCAGATTATCTGCTGAATACATGTCTGAGCTTCGGCTGGTCAGTGGGGCTTGAAATAACACGGGAATCAACAAAAAGAGGTGATGGTCCGGGCAACAAAAACAGTCCATTAGATTTTTTTTTCTCTCCCTGCTCTGGATTGATCGCAGAGCAGTTGTCTGAGTATATATAGTGTTTAAATAACACAAAGTAGTATTTTCAAATTCATCCAAACACAAATGCGCAACTCTTTCTTTAACGGACACACCTTAAAAAAGTTATTTATTTTTTCATTTTGTTTCACTCATGCGTAAATCTGTTTACCATTTTATTTTCTTTGACTCCTTTTTTTTGTGTCATGCTTTAACAGTTCGACAAAGACAAACAAACTATGATCTGCAAGCTTAAGCAAACAAGTGGATTTCTAAAGGTAAGAGCTGGCCGGGAGCTGCATGCAATAGGCGCGGGGGTGAGTTCAGCTTTCACGGCTGCAGGGAGAGCGGAGACGCGGTGGGAGAAACACCACAACTCTCTATTTAAGGGGGGGAAAAAACAGAAATAAAAGGAATAATTTAGCCTTGATACGTGCAAGTTTCAGTTTCATGTTGCGCAAGATAACTTACTTCATATCATGCCTAAAATAACATATAAAAGAACCAAATTATTTAGAATATTCGAGCAATTTGACCTGATTTTTTTTTATGACGTCATCCTCGCCTTTGGCCGTCTTTCATGGGGTTTTAATATAAGCGGAAAGAAATCCTGATTTTTTTTTTTTTCAACAAAACTTTCAAATAAACAATCCGTTTACGCGCAGCCAGAGGCCCCTTCCTCACACACAGATCCAGATCCAAGAAGCTGCACGAGCGTCACCTTCCTGATGGAGCTGGTGACACGGAGGAATCAGTAGCTGGCGGAGGGGGCGTATAAATACGGGTGAATACACAAGTCTGCAGCCTCAATACACATCGACACAATCAACACGGAAACACACGAGGGGTGACCTGAGGAGGCTGCGGGAACAGGAAACTGTTCATTTGGCTCGCGCGCTCATCACTGAAGACATGTTTTTTTTTGGGGGGGGGGGGGGGGTCTACTCTTCTAATAATGAAGGTAAGAATAAACTTATATTTATTGGACATAACCTTCACAATTTAATGGTGACATTAATTAGAATTTTTCCTCTAAAACAATTCTGTTTGGACTGTTTTTGCACAATTGTTCAATAGAGACTGGCCATCATCTGTTTGAAAGTTTACACCAATTCAGCACGTTTCATCTGAAAATACTTCTCTATTTTCAGCCACTGCAGAGTTATTTCTGCATCCAACAATCTAATATGACATGTTTTCCATCCAGCAAAGAAAATACTAATCATATAATGTCATATAATCTATTAGCAAGGAGGTGACACTCCAACAAAAAAAATTATTTTCAGTCTCAGTTTAATGCAAATTCACCCCCCTCCTTTTATTTTGCATCTCTAGTACATCTTGATTTCAAATTTGTTATGCCTGCTGATAAAAAAACATAAATAAAAAATACTCTAGTGAAAAGCTCCTCCACTCCGAGGAGAAATTAAATAAAAGGCAGCAAATGCAAACATCCAAACATGCATCTTTACACCTCCAGTCTAAATAATTAACTACTGATAAATATTCATGTGGTGGGTAGGGAAGAAAACATGATGAGCTTTGTGAGGCAACAAGAAAACGTGATTTTTGGAAAGGATGCATGCGCGTTCTCTCATTGGGGAATTATAAAAACAAGTCAGGGTCAGATTAACACACATTTACTCACAAAATGGGTCAAAAGGTTTTAATAGCAACCACCCTTTTTGAACATTTTTGCTGCTTTGGATATCTTTCAGCGCTGCCGTGTTGTGTTGTAAGAAGCAGGACATGTGAGAGTTTATGGGTTAAAATAACAAACACAAATTCTGGATGTTTCAGACCTGGTTCTGATCAATAGTTTATCTTTAGAAGGAGGCGATGAAGCAACACAGCCGGGCTCCGCAGGGGCAGCAATATTCAGATTGGAAGAGTCAGATTTGTCTAGAAATGTAGAAAGGCATTTGTGTCAGCTCGTACCTTCATGTGTGTGTTTGTGTGTGTGTAGCTGGCAGTAAGACAGCATGGATTGTGCTAACACTCAGCCAATTTCTTCCCTTTTGCCTGCACATCCAGCAGCAGAGAGGGTTGTGCTTCTGTGTCTGGGGGGAGGGAGGTGGCTGCTTGAGTGTTTGGCTCTGGACCAATGGTGGCCCAGAGGCCTCAGCTAAAGGTCACATGGTGTGACCTCACACATTCTCACCCTCACCTAAGGCCAGAGGAGAACATATCCTCAAGATTCACCACAATCCATCACACCTTGGGAAACAAACGATCAAACTTTTGCTAAACAACTTTAATTTTGAGATTCATAGCAACGTTTGAATCTATTTACTCTCCGTTTTGCCCTAGGCTTTGATTTAAACAAATGTTTGCATGCCTGGGTGTGGGAGTTGAGGCCTGCTCAGTGCTGCTGCACGTTTGTTGAGCATACATGTGCCCTTTGTGCGATTGTTTGTGGTCGTGTATCAGCTCCTCTCACGATGGAAGCTTGGTGTAGTTTGAGGGCAGGCGGCAGGCTGGAGCGTGTGAAAGCAGATAACGGGGGCAGATTTTGTGACGCACACATTTCCTGCTTTCTGAAGTTCTATTAAGCACGAATGAAAACAAAACACACACACATCGGAGATGTTTTCTCTCCAAATCAATTTCTGTACACACCGGAAAGATCAGCAGGGTAGCTCTCATGAACCTATAGAGGGAGAAATTATAAGAGTTGTACTTTTATGATAAAAACAACAAATTGTTCGAAGAGGGCCGCACAACTCAAAACGTTTACGTTGGATTTACTTAAATTATGTCAACAGGTCCCACTCAACTGAATTGAGTAAATCTAAAGCAATTTTTTAATGTACGTTTTAATGAATGTGAAGTAATTGTGTTAGATTTACTCAATTCAGCTGAGTAGAATCTGTTGACATAATTTATTTAAGTACATCTAACGCAAACGTTTAAATTTTTTCTTTAGGGGAAACCTTTGATGTGCAATAACAGTGCTTGACATTGCCATGACGATATGACTTGCAATAAATGAACAAATATAAGTACGTATGTAGTATTGATGTCTTTCTGCTCTGGGTTCAGAGCAAAACAACAACAAAAAAAACAAACAAGCAAAAAAGATTTCCATCCAATTGGCCAAATACACAAAGAGCTCCATTGGTGAAACACTTCAAGCTTCCATCTGAGTGATAAAATGCATAAATGCAAACTTTTGAGCCAATCATTTATTGCAGTCTATGCAGTTTTTAGCAATATGCATATTGCACAGGCTATTATTGCGATGACTATAGATTTTTTGATACATTGTGCAGCTGCAATCTTTTGCTATATAGTGCTGACAGAATAAAATCAAGCTTGACTAATATTTTTGTTAATACAGTCGGCCATCACGGGTATCTTTGAGGCCTTTTCTTCATTTAGAGGAGCCTTTTATCTTTGATTATTTTTTTAAAGATCTCTGCATGGACAAAGACTTGTAATGTTCCAACTACCCAAAACTATTAAACTATTTCTGACAGCTGGACCAAAAATACGCTGTTTATTGTCCTCAGTTTTGGTAAAGAATCAAAGATCACAGTGCCAGCCCCTCCTTCGGGTAGTGTCAGATCCGGGGCGGAGCTTCCTATCAAGAGACCGTGTTTGGTAACAGAATATATGTTTGCTAATAAGAACAATAACTAAAAGTTGTGAGTGATTAAGGTGTGCATTAACTGATCAGAGTAAAGTACATTCTGTTTGAGGTAACAGTGACATAAAGCAGGTTGCACATCAACTAATAAAAATAGAATAAAAATAGAAAATTACGCAACATAGGTTATCAAAACATACAAATTTTTTCCTAGGAAAAAAGAGAGTATGAGCTGTGCATTAAAAATTAGTAATCAACAGAATAAATTTCCCTTAATCAAATGACACAAACATGCTTTGCCACTTCAACCCAATACATGATCAATAAATAATCTTATAGTTTTAAACAAAGTAAAGAATCTATAAGTGGAGTCCTGCAGGCAGCTTCCCAAAAGTCTTCCTCATGCCTCTTCATGTTAGCCCGACAAGTCTGAAGCCGCTACCATTCTAGCTTTATCTGAGGCGTCGTGTTCAGACACCTTCAGTTTACACAGCCTGCCCCAGATGGCATCCCTCAGCTCTGTTTTCTTTAGGCCTGTCATCTACTGTAACGTCTTAATTGACGTTTACCTCGGTTTGCTGCTGTCAGCCACCCGGAGTCTGTGTCTGAAGAGCAGCTCAGCAGAACAGTTTCCCAGGCTCCAGCTTTAGGTAGAAAATTACACCTGAGCACTTGTATTTGTTTTAGTATTCTTTTCATTTCATGTCTTTTTACAATCTTCACACACAGGGTGGGTTGGAAATGTGAAACTGAATAGCCTCCTCCACATTTGTTCTGACATCAGCTTATAATGGATTTGAAACCTAAATAAAATGCTTATCCAGTGTTATTTATCAAAACTAAAGAAAACAGAACCTTATAAAATCAGCTTTATAAATCAAAGTCATAGCATTTATGAAAAAATACATATTACCCTCTGCCAGTCATGCCAAAAATTTAAAATAAAATGATTGCTTTCCCACTTCAAAGGGATAGACATCCACACAGTTATTTTAGAAACTAAAATTTAAAATTTTCAATCGTATTTTAGAGCTGTTTTTTTTACTTTTTATACTCGTAAGGCTTTATGTACCAATTCCAAAACTATTTAGTTCTTTACAATCGGACTACCCATTAAGGATTGAGAGGTCATCAAAGGTTAAAAATTAGGCAGCAAGTGCAGCAATATTTCCATAACACCATAAAAGCAGTCGCAGAGCCCCGTAGACATAGAGCGCGTCACAATTTTGCAACAATTCTTTTCAAGCCAAAGCAGAAAAACTACATAAAACATTAAGATAGATCTCAAGAGGGGGGTGTCGGACAATGCATTTATCGAAGTGCCTATTGAAAGAGAAAGACATCCACACAGTTATTTCAACTGGAATCTGACCAAACAGTCATCCTCTCTTTCTTTCTTTCTCTTTATTTTCAGATTGACAAACATTTATTTTGTGTGTATTTCAGCCATTTCTTTTTCAATTATTTTGTCAGGTGAAAAACCTCAAACAAATAATACAAAACACAGAGTCAGGTCTGGAACGGTGCAAAGAATACAAGTGTTTGTTTAAGCAAATGTATGAATTACTAGAAGGCCATCAGCTTGAACAAATCCGTTTCCATCAACAGCATAAACTTCACAACAACTCATAGCTATCTTCAAATAATAGTCTTTTCCACAGAACTTTATAAAAAAATGAATGCCAAGAAATACTCTCATTGTCATGATGCCATAAATGCACTCTAAACAAACAGCAAATTTAGCAAAAATAAACTCTCTTAACAATTGTTCTAAACCAAACAATATATGTAGGCACTTTGATAAATGTGTTGCCAGACCCCGGCAGTGCGTGGGTCAGATGTTTGTGATTTTAGTTGCTCGTTTTAATGCTTAGCCCCTCCTTATCATTTCAAAATCTATCTTCATTTTTTATGTAATTTATTTTCTGCTTTGGTTTGAAAAATTGTTGAGAAATTGTGACGGTTTTATTGTATAACGGAAGTCAATGGAACACTTGTTTCCTAATTTTAAGTAAGACCTCTAAATCCTTAATGGGTGGTCCAATTTAAAAAATCTAAACAGTTTTGGAATCTGTGCATACAGCCTTATGAATAATAAAAGGAAAAACAGCTCTAAAATAAGTTTGAAAATTTTATCAAAGTCCCTAATGTATGACAAGAGTTACTGATCAGAAATGTTTGGGCCACGCCCTCCTTAACAATTAGCTCTAGCACCATCTCAGAAGCAGCAATAACCAGAACGTATTGTTTCAGAAGTTTGCTTTCTTACCGGCTGCCTCTTTGGTGTTCGTAAATGTCTCTCAGTTTTGCACAGATTCACCCATGTGTGTTTGGCACCATCCACATGACTCTTCTTCTTCTTTGATGCTCTTTTGGCGGTTGGCAAACAACAAAATTGGTGCAATACAGCCACCAACTGGTATGGAGAGTGGACCAGAATGTCACTCAGGGATTAAATTATATTATACAACTGTGTTAATTTAAGAAAATGAAATATTACTCATCCACAGAAGTCAAGTGTTGTGTTTCATCTTTCTAGTTCCTGTGTCATCAGGTTATCACAGAATAGTTCCTATAGGTCCTTGCTTCCTAGCTTGAGTTACAGCCAAACTTTGTAAACGACATAAAACATGTGTCCAAAATTAAAGAATATGTCTTGGATGATGCCGAATTGAGATCAAAATCTGTGAAATTGACCGAGTTAAACTAAATTTTTGTGTTGACTAAGACTGAATAGTTGTGGAGAGCATCTTGAATTTCTAAAAGGTAATCACTCTAGATTGACGTCCACTGATTACTTTCTGGAAGTTTCATTAAAATATGTCTTTTGGTCAATAAATTAGATATTTTGCTAATTTTATAGACAAATTAACATGTCTTCAGCAGCAGAAAAAAAGACCAAATTAAGTTTTTTTTTTTCAAATTTTATGAAAGCACAGCAATGTGCAAAGAGCTCTATATGTTGCTCTTTTTACAGTCAGGAATAATCCTAATCTGCTCATCTGAGACTGAACATTTCTGCTGTCTGCCTCAGAGCAGTCACGTAAAATGCACCGCTGTGGAAATCTACTATACATTTTCAAATTTCAGTTCAATGTGCACCATTTTAAGGGTAGAAATAAAAGCCAGAATGTCTGCAGAGTTAATGTCACACTCTGCAGACTGAGTCAACGTCCCAGCTGTACAAACATCTTTGAGCAAAAAGAAAAAAAAGGAGCAATATTCTCAAAAAAGTCAAGTAAAGAAGCATAATATTGCACTTTATTCACCTAATGCCACATTCATTTTAATTCTAGAGATCAAACAAACAGTGATTCCTAAACAAAATCTCAGCGCTTTCATGTTGTGTGGTTATGAAGGAATCGCTGAGGAAATTTGGGCACACACAAGATTTCAGTTATACAAAGTCAACTCTTTCTGTTTTCTCAACATTGTTTGAGGATTGGCCTTTCTTTTTAGTAGCTTGACTTTGAATATATGCTGAAGTGATTACCACACAGCTGGAACTTGTGAATGAACTTATGAAGAATGCGAGGTATTTAACTTAAATGTATCCAGGAGTAATCCTCCTAAGCGTTTAAGTTGGCAATGATGATGTGACTGCATTTTATCTTTACTGAAGGAAGCAGGAAGTTTTTGGCCATCTGTAACTCTAAAAAGAGATGCGTGTGTGTGAGCAGCTTTACAGCCCCGCTTCAGTTTCATTTACCTGATTTACAATTTGTAGAAACAAAGCAGTTTTATCTGGAATTGCAGAGTAAAAATGAAGCATTACAGAAACGTGCAGAAAACATAACAAAAAAAGGGTTCGTTTTGCAATTTATAGTACTGAAGTGAAAGAGTTTACATTTTAATGCAAGGCATCAGGAGTAAAAAATACTGAAAGAGTACGGATTTTCTGGAACTACCATACCATACCATACCATATTGTATTATACTGTACCGTATTATACCATACCATACCATACCATACCATACCATACCATACCATACCATACCATACCATACCATATTGTATTATACTGTACCGTATTATACCATACCATACCATACCATACCATACCATACCATACCATACAATACCATACCATACCATACCATACCATAACTTATAACATACCGTACCGTATTATACCATACCATACTTTACCATACTATACCGTATTATACCGTATCACATTATACCAAATCTTACTACACCATACCATACCGTATTATACAGTACCATATTATACCATACCATACCATACCATACCATACCATACCATACATATTATACCATACTGTATTGTACCATACCATACCATACCGTATTATACAGTACCATATTATACCATACCATACCATACCATACCATACCATACCATACATATTATACCATACTGTATTGTACCATACCATACCATACCAAACTGTACTGTACCATATCGTACTGTATCATACTATACCGTATTATACTTTACCTTACTGTACCATACCATACCATACCATACCATACCATACCATACCATACCATACCATACCATACCATACCATACCAGCTAGCTTTATTTACAGAGCACAGCCTCAGGACCAAAGTGCTGTACACATAATAAAACATTCATTCCTTCAAACAAACAGTAAAATTAAATCGAAACATTAAAAATCTACACACAATTGGTGTTCAAAGGCCAGAGAGAAGAGATGGGTTTTAAGAAGGGATTTAAAAACAGACAGGGCCACGCCTGTCTGATGTCCAAAAGAAGGTCGTTCCATAATTTAGGAGCTGCCACGGAAAAAGCACGGTCACCTCTGAGCTTGCGCTTTGTCTTGGGCACAGTCAGGAGCAGCTGATCAGCTGACCTGAGGGATTGAGAGGGTTTGTAAGGATGTAGCAGTTCAGACAAATAGGGTGGAGCAAGACCATTAAGAGCTTTAAAAGCAAATAACTTTAAAATGAATTCTAAAATGTACCAGCCAGTGCAGGGAGGCTAAAATAGAAGAAACATGATCAAACTTTCTTGTGCCAGTTAAAAGATGTGCAGAGGCATTCTGTACCCTCTGAAGCTGAAAGATACAGGACTTACTGATGCCTGTTTAAAGTCCGTTATAGTAGTCCAGCCGACTGGTAACAAAGCATAGACTACTGTTTCAAAATGTTTCTGAGAAAGAATTGGCTTTACTTTAGCCAGCTGCCTCAACTAGACCTGGATTTGACAAGACATTAAAAAAAAATACCAACGCTGTTATTGTACATATGCAAATTTTGACAGTTGCCTAAAACTCACAAAAAATAGCATTATATGTCATCATTGCAAGTTTAAAGATTTTGTCTGTCTGTCTTTGAGTTGAACTGACGCCAACAGATTAAATGCATTAATCGAATCATCCCTAATAAATTAAAATGATCAGCCTATCACTTTTTTATTTCCGGGTTTTTTTAACAACACGTAAAAATCCACTTATTTTCTTGTCCGTAGGGCCAAACATCCTGCAGCAGCAGAACTGGTTCATCAGCTGGCAGAAGAACATAATGTTCTCCCTCAGATGCATCACTGTAAGTTACTTTGTTCTTCACTCAAGCTGAAAATGTTTGCACCTCATAAAAATACTTCTTTGGCTGATATTTCTTTTATAGAAACCAGATGTTTGTGAGTTCCAGTATTTCCATTGCTTGTGCTATCGTTTGTTCTATTTCTGACATTCACTTTCCAAATTATGTGTAAAAGAATGGTTAAAGTCTCTAGTGACTTTGTTCTTCTCTTGATGAGCAGATTTTTGAATCAAATTTAAAAACCCTGAATCAGAAATGTAACCTATGGCAAATTTATGTCTTTCATTTAGATTTTCTACTTCTTTTTTTTCTGCTTTAGTTGTTATTTAAAATGATAAATTTCATTGCACACACTGGACTGTTTATTGTAGGAAAGCACACCACTTTGTTTTTTCATTTCATATATTTAGTTGGAAATTGACATTGAGATCCATATTTTTTTTATTATTTGATTAATTGTAAAACCTATATATATATATATATATATATTATATATTGCTTTGTAAGGTTTTGTTTCAAAATTACCATTAAGTAAAAAGGAAAATTAGTCAGTTGAAAAAATTATTTCAGCTCAACACAATAACTTTTTGAACCAACTTGTTTAAAACTGATATCAAACAACATAAATACAAATTTCCTCAGATGTGACCAAACCAATATGAATTACTTTTCTCATATTTAAAATTTTTGTGCCCATATTGTGCAGACATATTTTGCGTCTTTTCATTTTAACACGTTTTGGTTTCTTGACAAATATTCAGGCAAGCAGCACTGAAAAGGGAGGTAAACCATTAACCGCTGTATTAAAAACACAGACATGCACGCTCCACCTGGTGTTGCTGCTACCTGCTGTCTCTGCTCATCCACCTCTATGAGCCCATACAGCATTTCCAACACAACAAGAACAGACGGTGTGGAGAGCGACTTATTGGATTGGATCCCATCCAGCAGTGACTTATACGCTCAACCTATATGTCACAGATGGTAGGATTTCTTTGTGGTTGATATAGGAAATCCACTAAGGAGTATTGATCTCTCTAAGATCTGCTCTCTCTGCCTGATCTCCACAGGATCTGAACCTCCACAGAGACCTGGAAGGGAGAGGAGCTGCTGGATTCTCATTCTACCCCTAACAACTGAAATTTAGATGTTTGAGTTCAAATTGTTACAGAAAAATGAATGTTGTGGCCACAACACTGATTACAGTTACTCTGTGTTGCATAATAAATGTTCAATCAAGCTGCTAAATTCTGCTGTAGGTTTAAAAATACTGAAAACGTTGAAGCAACCGATTTAAGTTATATTTCAAAATTGATTGAAAGTATTGCATCTAAAACAATTAAAAATGTGTCAACAAGGACACTCATTGTTGACTCACTGCTAGCTGACTGATTTCTGGGTAGATTAAGACACAAACACAACAAAGCAAGTGGTCTTTGAGTTACTTCAAAACAATTTCCTTCAACTCACAGCACAATGACATTTCCCTGTCAGTGGCTTCTGCAGCTTGATAAAACATTGGCTGCCACACATCACAACACAAGTAAATTTTAAGTATCTGCAGTGAAAACAATATTTCATACTACAGATATTTAGAAGTTTTTGAAAAGAATCTTTAGTAAAAAAGAAATGTAAGCAATGTATAGAACCAGGAATCATGCTACATTATAAAGGGACTGCAGCAGGGATGGGCAACTGGCGGTCAGTGGGCCAATTATTTGAGAGATAGATTATCCGTTCACACAATTTCAAGGCAAACCTGTGTGTTTAGTCTGCTTAGAGACAAAGAATTTGTTGTCACTTCAACACGCTGCACAAAGCTAAATATGAGAAGTTTACTGAAGTCTCAAGTACATAAACAAAAACAACTATTAACCAGAACCACAACCATGTAGGAGTCTGCATTCAAGGCATCTTTATGAATGTTAGTTCACTAAAGTAAGTGTTTATTTTTGTTTGTTTCAAATGTTTTGTATTCATATTTATTGAACAAAAGTGCAACTATTAGACATGCATTAGAACATGAAATATGTCAAGTTACTGCACCACATGTTGGTTTATAAAATATATACACAAACATGTTTAAAACTGCAATTTTATTACATTTGGGTAAGTGTGCAGCGATACGTGGCCCTCTGGTAGTGTCGTCAACAACCTTGTGGCCCCTTTCATCCCAGACTTACAGGGTACCTCTGTAAGTAGGGGCTGCTACAAAAATTAATAAATAAAGCTAAAGCTTGTAGTCCTTATAAAGGTCACATTTGCTTTTTTAAAAAGGTTCAGATAAAACAAATACATAGCTTAGATTTGGATGTATCAAGGTTTCAAACCCCATAACAGGAACTACTGCTCAAACAGAACTAACTTCTAAAAACAACTTGTTTTGTGTTTTTCTCTGCAGTTTAACTACAGGACCAAATCAGGTGAAGAACACACTCCCTCCCCGTCCCTTCTCTCTGGCAGTTTTAATCTCCAGTGATACAGTCACGTCCTGAGTCGTCATCTGCCATGAAAACTCTGGTGAAACCCCCCAACCTGCAGCCTGCACCTCCAGGCTCTGCATCCTTCCTTCATTACCCTGCTCCGTGGGTGAGCCAGAGCGCACGGTGTGGTAATCCCTGCTGGAAGACGTCGCCACACTGTCATTACTGAACGGATGGCTCTCTAACACCAACATGCACACAGAAGATGGGCTGTGGTAGCTGCATATTATATAGCTGAAGGTTTATATGTCTCCATAGGAGATGTTCTGCTGGTGCAGATTTATCCTCTGAAGTGAGTTAGAGGCAGGTCTGGTTTTATTTGTTGTTTTTGATGACATACAGTGTAAGGTATAAAGTATGTGTGACTGCTGTGAGGTTTAATGTTGTTTGCACATGCAATGTCAAGATCTGCACAGCATGTACATATATATGTGTGTGTGTGTGTGTGTGTAAAGAAATATCAATTGAGAGATTCAGCAGTAACTTTAATACCTAACCTTTTTGATTGGTGACTCCTTGAACCAAGAGAAGGGAAAATTACATCTGAAGATATGTTGTTGAATTTCAATGCTCAGTTTTACTTGTAATAAGTGAAATTAGCAAGCAGTTATTAGGAATAGTAATCTCTGTTATAAAAAACATAAAATAAAAATAATGCATCATTCCATATCCACCCCATAAAACTTTGGCAGCATGACATTTTTATCTTAAATCTTGTTTATTTTGCAGAAACTGCCCATTTCTATACATAATCAAACTAAAATCATTAGAAGCACATTTTATCCACAGCACAATGAAAATTCAGTTGTGCAATAATGCAACGTTTTGTTTTTTTTAAATTAAAACATCACCAAAAAAATAAATAAAAAAATTCAGACTAGCGTGATGTTAAGTCTGATTCCACCAGCAGAGGTCATCAAAGTTAATAAAATAGCTTTTTATTTCTCATTAAAATGTTTTAAATTGCAATAATTCAAAACATCTTGCCTATGCACTTTTTGTTCTATTCATGTAATATGAGATTTTTTTTTTACCAGAAAATGCTCCTTGAATAATTTCCTTAGTTGGTACACAAACTCATGTACACCAAATGCAAAATTCCCTTTATTTTTTATTTTAGTGTTTGACACCCGTTCAATATAATTACACTAATGAATAAAATGTTTTCAAAAACGGTTGCCTGTGCCATTATTTTGGTATTTATTTGACAATTAACCAAGTTTAATTGCCTATTAGTTTATCAATCCTATCAAGCAGAAATGAGGTCAGCCTTACTGAGTTTCCCACCAGAAGAAAATAAATAAATAAATAAAAGTGTGAAGAAAAAAAAAACTGAAATCACCTCCTGGATGTGACAGCAGCACTGTATTCCCTTCAATTTACGAGGTATCATGGCAGGTAATGAAGCAGAAAGGTCAGGGAAGGATGTGTTTTCATTCTGCTCGAAAGCGACGGGTCAGATTTCCACTTTTCACGCCTCTGCTCTGTGACTGCAGCTGGTGCCCTTTTGGTTAAAACAATACATAGGCGGTGGACACTCATACATCATATCATCCATTTTCTATCTTATTGGCAATGACACGCAGAGGACTCAGAAATACCACAGAATAGATTTACTGCAAGATTTTTTCCCTCCACCTGCAGCCTTAGACATAATATAAACAGGGTGTAATGTAAGCCATACATTATGAATCCAATTTGTTTGGTGAGACCAAGTATTTGAAGGGCAACATATATCTGCACAGCAACCACTAGATGGCAGCATATTTGAGAATTTGAAGCCCAACAAAAACAGAATGACTTCATCCTTGATTGATCCTGTAGAACAATCATTGTTAATAGGGATATTTTTCTTGTATGGAGATGTATATATTGTATGGAGATGTATATATTGTATGGAGATGTATATATTTATATATGTATATATAAATGTGTATTTTCCTTTTATTTTTATTTAATTATTTGTTCA
>JARVJO010000269.1:901103-924886 GCA_031762555.1 Cynodonichthys magdalenae
TGTCTACATGCCTAAATGCACTGAGTTGCCGCCATGTGATTGGCTGATTAAAAATTAAGTGTTAACGAGCAGTTGGACAGGTGTACCTAATAAAGTGGCCGGTGAGTGTATAAACATACACATTCAGCCATAGAGTAATCATTTATATAAAAAATAATTGAGATTAATCGCGATTAATCGCAAAAATATCTTGAGATTAATTGTGATTAAAAATTTTAATCTATGCCCAGCACTAGTATATATAAATAATTTGTGTGTTTGTGTATTATTGGTAAATATCGGTTATTGACCATAACAGCAATATTAACATTTGATATCGATATTGGCTGAAATTTTTACATCGGTGCCTCCCTAATCCAGATGATTAAAACAATGACCTAATTTCCAAAACCTCATTTATGGAGGTAAATATTTTAGGGTTAATTAATTGTATTTTCTTGGTGATTAGTGTTTGTTCATATGTTTCATGTTCATTAAAAAAAAAGATTTTGTTGTATTTTTTTATGTGACAAAAGCTTTGAGATTTCTTTTAGCTGGAAGGTTTTCAGTTTTAGGAATCCTTTCCTTTTTGTTATCCCACCTGCAGGTGACACTCTTTTTATCGTCCTGAGGAAACAGAAGCTCATCTTCCTTCACTGGTACCACCACATCACGGTGCTGCTCTACTCCTGGTACTCGTACAAAGACATGGTGGCCGGCGGCGGTTGGTTCATGACCATGAACTACTTGGTCCACGCCGTCATGTACTCGTACTACGCCTTGCGGGCGGCCGGCTTCAAGGTGTCCCGCAAATTTGCCATGTTCATCACGCTGACCCAGATCACCCAGATGCTGATGGGCTGCGTGGTCAACTACCTGGTGTACTCGTGGATGCAGCAGGGCCAGGAGTGTCCATCCCACGTGCAGAACATTGTGTGGTCCTCCCTCATGTACCTCAGCTATTTTGTGCTCTTTGTCCAGTTCTTCTTTGAAGCCTATGTTGGCAAGTCCAAACCATCAACGACTGTCGGCAAGAAAAACACTTAGAGAAATACCAAAAGTATGGTGGGGAAAGGGAGATCGTTTTTAAAAAAAAAGGGAAATGAAAACTGACAACAGGGACCAGTGACATGAAAGATAGTTGACCTGAAGTAAGAGAGATGGGGGGCAGTAAGGGCTATTGAGAGGGTGGGGGGGATTATAAAAGGATTAATGTGCTGAGTTTTATTACTAATGTGCAGATTTATGAAAATTATCTTATTGGAGGTGATGTCTCCCTTGAAGGACACTGAGGAAGCAGCACCACCATGTAGAAAAGCCGTTATGAGTTCACTTGAAGTTTAAAAACTTCCTGTTTTGGATTCACAGTCAGTTTAAAAAAAAAAAAAAGATAATGTTTTGATTAGATCTGCCAGAAGAACTATTTAATATTGATAATAAAAGGGATGGTATCAGCTTAACATGAAGCATCTGCTTTTTTTGTCTGTTTTTAATTTGACCTGAGAAAGAAGGAGTTTGCTATAAAATGAAGTTTAACAGTTTGATATGAACGGACTGGATGAGAGGCACCAATGTCTGTCTCATTGCGAGTTGCAATAATTTTCTCAGGTCTTGGCTTGTCTCTTTCTGAATATAATATGCATATCAAGATGAGGTAGATATGTTTAACATTTGCTCCAGTTTACAGTATGGCTGAGTTGCTTCTATGATGACTGCTATTTAAGAAATAAAATTTAAAAAAAACAGTGAGTGACAGAATGAAGCTGATTGGTCTGACTGACAGATGAATACACTGCACATGACCGTGATCGGGAATAGTTGCTGACAGTGCCCTGCTTCACCACTTGCTTTGATCTTAAAGAAGTTGCCGACCACAAATGATAAACGACCTGACATTGTGTTAAAGGATCCCTACCAATGAGGAAAAACCAGTCTGTTGCACACTGAAGGCTTAGGCTGAGTACACATATTTATGTTTTGAAAAAATACAAAAATGAAAAAAAAGAAAATTGTCAACATCTGCTGTATTGAAAACAATAGTATGTATCCTTATGGTGTCTGTTGTGCTATTGTGCATTTGCACTGTATCAATGTCAGAAAACAATCGTAGCTGAAAAGTCTAATGTATGAACAAAGTGTGTGAAAATGTGACTCCTGTTTTCGTTTGTTGTCTGCACCATCCTGGTATCACACATGCGTAGTCTCGTTTCTCGGTGCTGAAAGTAAAAAATAAAACAAACAAAAAATAGTAACCCCCCCCCCCTGGGGGGAGGTGTGTGAAGGATTTTTCTTTATTTTTTTTTTATTTTCAAGATATACAACATATCTCTCATGAGAGACAGAAAATGTGTGTATATGTAGCAGCAGTGGAACACTAGTTGCACAGATCTTCGTAGATTACCCAGAATTCCTTTTATTTTATTTTATTTTCTGGTCCCCAAATCGGTTTGTCTTCATACCAACACTGGATTGAATCAAATTGCATGTATATGCATTTGGACTGGACCTGTTTATTTCTTTGTGTAGTGCCCTGAGATGACTTGTGAAATGGTGCTTTGTAAATAAATGAAAGCAAACTGAATTTGCTGGTGGTGGCATACATGAGTGATGTATATAAAAAAAATATTTTGGCTGATTAAAAAAACCAAGCACAATTAAAATTGCAACCATACATTCCACTTCTCCACATTTATTTAATATTTACCAATGCTTTTACAAAGAAATCTTTATACAGTAAATTAAAAAAAGCCAGAGTTACCAACTTTTTTGTCTTCTGTCATCTTTCAGCATAAAAAGGAATGTGTCTGAACTTAACCAAATATTTATTGGCAAATCCCGTCACATATTTTATTGGAGTAAATTTATGATCTTACCAAAATGAAAATATTAGGAATGAAAGGAATGAAGTGCAAAACCTAAAAGTGAATCAGTGTAACATTGTTTTAATTCTTAGATTTAACTGGTAACCCAGCATATCTAAATAGTCTCAAATGCCAAATAGTGACATTTATTGTTCAGAAAATGAATAAAGATAATGTTTAGACTGTTTCCAGGTCAAATTGTATCTTGGAGTTTACAAATTAAAAGACTAAAGTTTTTACAATACAATACTTTGTTTAGTGTTTCATCTAAACCGACATGTTTGGCTTCCAGTAACTTAAACTTCTTAAATCAAATCTACCAATAAAAAGTCCTGTACTCCAAAACACCGACTGCTACACTCATTCAAAAGACCTTTCAGATTTTCGCTGAACTATAAAAATGTGTCACTTTGACTTCTGGCAAACTTTCAAAAGAAATACTGTTAATGTTTGACAAATTTAATATTTTTGTCCTGACTATTGCAAAAGAAATGATCTGATTGTTTTGATACAACAGTGGATGGAATGTATCTAAATAATCTGTCTTGTAAAGGGATGTAACTGGGCTTGATTACTGATGCTTTTATTGGTGTCATTTTCTGAAGGTGGGTTTCATTTTTAACGCAACTGATTTCTTTATGCTTTGTCGCCATCTACTGGAATTTTACCTGTCCTGCTTTAAAACTTGAATGCAACAGTATAATTATAGTATTTTTCAAGAAATCAACTGACAATTATCCTGAATGAATATGAAATGCAATTCCTGTGGCTCTAAACAAATCTAAAGATTGTTTTGTTCATCATTTATTTGTTTATTGTGTGAATGTGTATAATCACAATTGAGATCATTCCATGTGTTTTATATCTTGTTCCCAGATTTTGAGCTATTTCATAGTTTTATACATCAAAACCTTCAGCTCCTTCAGAATATTCCGGCTATGACTTTTGGATTTTCAGTAATTTACACTTTCTCATGATATTTAACTCTTCAACTTTTTTGTTTCGTTTTTCAAATTGAAAATGAACTGAGCTCCATTCAGCATCCATGAAACCCTTTAAAATGTTTATAAACTTCCACTGTGCTTTTCACCTTTTGTTCTAGTTCTGCTTTCTTTTTTCAAATTCTTTGTGCTAATTTCATTGTCATTTGGCTTCTTTTATTGTTAATTTTATTTATTTATTTATTTTGCTTTTCATCTATTTTGGTGATTTAAACCCTTTCTATTAGCTTCTTTCTGATAATTTAAGCTTTTTGTGCTTCTTTCTTATGCAATTTACGCCACTTTTCAGCTATTTCAGTTCATTTTCAGTTAATTCTCTATTTTTAACCTATTTTATATGTTTCTCATGGAAACATGAGGACTCAGTTTCAATAGAGATACCTGTTTTAGACAGAAAATACATACAATAAAAGCAATTAAAACAATACAGCGTTCTAAAAACACTTAAATTAAACCAGGTAAAATACTAAAAACAAGAACAAATTTGCTTAATAATGAAGCTTAAGCATAAATTCCGACTGGAAGACTCCCCACCTCATCTGCTCCATCCAATCCCTGCGTCATACACCCAGCTGCAGTCAATCAGCATCAGCTCCTCGCCTCACTGCGGCCAATCATCATGCAAAGATGCTTATAAGGCTCTGCGTCCTTGTTTTCACCAGCTTCCTGGCTGTGTCCGTCCCACCTCCATCGTTCTCCGAGGGACATATTCCTGGATTTGTTGTCTGTTTCCCTCTTCTTTCAGAGATGGCCTTCTGTCCTGAGCCTGGTTCTGCCGGAAGTTTCTTCCTGTTAAAAGGGAGTTTTTCCTTTCCACTGTCGCCAATGTGCTGCTCATGATGGGAGACCGTGATGAAGTGAAGATTCAACACAATCTGCTGGCTTCCTAATTAGATCGCTTTCATTTAAAAAAAAACATAGTGCTCAGGGATGACGTTTGTCGTGACTTGCTGCTACATAACTAAACTGAATTGAACCATATCCCTCCAGGCCTCCACTGCACCAATGTTTTCTGCTGGGGCTCGAGCGCCAAAGAACTTTACTCATTTATGTCAAATAAAAATTTGAACTGCTCTTTCTTTGCGTGAGTCTTTCCATGAACACAACTTGTAAACTTTATAGATTTATGCATATTTGTATTAGAGAGAACTTTTGTTCCGGCGTGCAGTTCATTTTTATTTATTATGATTGCTTCCTTTAAGCAAATTCTAAAATGTTACGCATTTGTGTTAAAGTAATATTGTAACACTCACTGATTCAATTTACTGTCATTTAGGAAAATACAAATGTACTCTAAATCATTATAATCAAAGTAAAATCAGGAGATTAAACTACCCACTGGAAGTTCCCCAGTCTGAGACTTTCTTTCTCTTCCTGCTGCACGCATGGGCTGCAGCTCGCGTGTCTTTGTCCAAAACATGCATTAGAACCCCCCCACCACCGACACCCCTTTTGATTTTAAATCTACTCAAATCCTCACAAATCAGTGTTACTCTGTCCTGCTCAAGACCTGGAGGGACCAAATACTGACCTGAAGGATCAGAGCAAAGCCTTTGAGTGGGTATAGCTAATTCCTTCTTTAGCCCTCCTCAGCTGTCCTCTGGACTAGGCTGGAAACGTGAGCGACAAGTCAAAACTACACCCATCTGGCAGAAATATTCAAAATAAAAAAAATGTAAAAGGAGCAAAAACAATGTTGTTAAATCTTCTCTTGTGGTTTTTCTTCTAAAACCTTAAATATAAAATCAAATATTCCCGATATTAACATTCTACACTTTGTTTATTGTGTCTTTCAGTGATTATCTGTCAACACATTAATCCACTGACTTGACATCATGCATTATTTAGAAAAAGACACTCAAAGCTCTAAATGTCCACAAAAAACTTAAAAGTTCATCGATATATTGGCTTTTTTTCAGTTTTTAAAAGCTATAAAAGCAGACTCTTGTTACTTGCAGTGACTCTGTTACCCCTGTTGCCCCAATTGAGAAGTAATACACGGTAAATTGACACTGGGCCCAATTTCATCTATACTGGCAGAGTGATCTGCTTCTGTTTAGATTGGTAGCCTAACCTGTCTGTTAGCTCTAATGGAGCCCGATATATAGGTAAGTGTGTCTTGCCAGAAAAAATCAATATCAATATGGCCCCTGATGGTTTTTGAATTAAAGTGCTTTGTTTTCTGTCACTGCCCCGAAACAAAAAGCTGCGGGTCCTTCTATTAACAATTGCCAGTCAACCTTGAGAGAGAGTTTGAGATGGAGGTGGAAATCTAAAGATGGAGTGGGTGGTGAAGGGTGGCCACGATGGTACCAACAGCACTAGAGCATTAGATTTGGTGGAAGACAGGAAAGCATCATCAATGAAGCACAGACACGATTTGGAGAGGAGTATGATGGGGTGCAATGTAACAAAGGTGGTCAAAGAGGGGGAAAATTAATTTTTTAGTTTTGAGAAAGTACATTTTGCAAAACAAACAGTATTGATGGGTTTGGTTGTGGATTTAAGATATAAAATAATGACTTATTAGAGATAAAAATTTACAACTATTACAACTTTAAGCTATAGTGCCAAAATCTTTTAGCGAATATTTGGAAAAGAGCATTAAATCAGCATTCAGCATCAAGGATGGACAACTGGCAGGGTGATTTCTGTCTGCCTGCCAGTTTTGTTTGCTTCAAATGTTCCGTGTTCATATTTAAATTATACATGCATTTGAGCAAGACGGGTTCAGCTACTGCCCCCTATGTCTGTAAACAAATAAACAATTTTAAAATGGCCGTTTTATTACATTTTGGTAATTGTGCAGCTTTATGTGACCCTCAGTATAAAAAAATATGTGGCTCCTTCTATCATTTAAGTTGCTCATCCCTGGCATACATCATTGATTTATTAAATACACAGTATACAGTATATTTTTATACGTCGACACACATAAGTTCTACAGTGACAAAAAAACACTTACTGATGTGCTAAAGTTCAATTTTTTTTCTGTCTATTTTGTGTGAGAGGACTAATTTTTTAACAACAAAACAGTGTTTACAACAGCTTAAAACTAAATCTATAGTACTGTATGTCAGTCTGTACAGCCATATTTCATTATTTTTTTTACTGGGCTAAGAAGAAGATGATTCAGGGCTGGGAGTCTGAGGGGGTGTTGGTGGCCCAACTGATGAAATATTCTCCATTGTTGGATTTAAGGGATGGTCTGATGGTTGGATGGTTTCTGTGGCAACGGCAATCACCAACGGACACTCGTACCCTCTGTTGTGTTTGGACAACATTTCTGATTCTGCAGATGAATGGTTGGTGCCTGACAGGAAAAATGACAAAACCACAAGGTGTTTAATTAGAAATCATCAGTGCTGTGCTAATCCAGGTCGTAGGCAGATAAATAATATCGGGGACATTTCCGATACCTGTTTCTGACGAGCATAAAGAACTGGCAGCTCTTCTTGGAGAGATGACCTTTTTTTCTACATCATCTTCTGTAACCATGTCGTACTGTGGATTCAAACAATATATGAGGTTCTATTAGCATCTTTAAAACTTTTATTTTGTCTATTTTTGTCTTTTTCTAACACTTAAGGAGCTTGATTTACATTTTTTAAGAAAGTGATTTGATTTTAACCCCCTTTCTTATGTATTTATGTTTGAACTTTTTCATTTTAAAGCCCTCACCTGAAGATCCCTGGTTGTGGTGGTCTCCAACATGCTAGCATCTGTCACGCTGATTTCACTCACATTATCCACTGAGGACTGCTTATGTAGGAGTCTTCTGCTTCTGTAAAATACATAAAGAAACTCACAGTTTGTTCCAGTTTAAGCAAAACACACACACATACACTAGTTAATGTAGTGCAGGGCTATTCAACTAAATTGTTCTGGGGGCCACAGTTACTGCAGGCCAAGAGCTCAGGGGCCGGACATACAGCATTTAAAGTCATTATGTAGATAAACCAAGTATTACAAAGATCTGTTACCTTTGAAATAGTTTATTTTGCTGCATTTAATCTTGAATATAACATACAGAACCTTATGTAATAAAAGTAGTTATAATAAAATGATATCAAAACAAAAATAACACATTATGCCTCCTATTTTACACAAACATTATTTTGACATCTCTGACTTGCCAAATTTTTAGACCAATTTTATTTTCACTTTCACAATTTTATCTTCAACTGCTTGTAGTTTTAACTGTCTTGGATTTTCATGGAAATGTTTGTTTACCAGCTTCTAGTCAAGATTCTGATCTTTCTGTAGACAACACACGTCTATAGCCGCGTTTCCATTGCAAATGTGCGTAAAACTTTGTCGATATTCTGATAATGTTGAAAAAAACACAGTTTTGCAACTGTGGTGTTTCCATTAAGTAGAAAATGCTATTAAAATCACGCGTGAATACGTTTGTTCTCACATCTCTCATCCTACGACTTCCTGTTGTCTTCTTCTTCACCGTCTTTTTCGCGAGTAGAAACATCCGGTTGTTGATCACGTGACTCCCGTAAATGCGAAAAAAGTGTTTCAATTGCAGTTTTGCAAAATAAACCAATTTCGATATGGCTGAAAAACCACCTCATCCTAGCGCAAAACCATTTTGTCAAAAAAAGGAAGTTTTTTCGAAATTGACGTGTTTCCATTAAGCAAATTTATTTTCGAAATTTTAATTTGCGCATTATCATGGTCAATGGAAACGCGGCTTATGTCTAACTTAAAGAACCTACAGTAATTAAAGTAGAAAACCAAGGATTTGGGCTTGAGAGATGAATGAACCAATTGGCGGGCCGAACTTTGGTCATTTGCGGGCCAGATGTGGCCTGCTGGCCTCCAGTTGAATAGCCCTGATGTAGTGCAAACTAATGTCTAAATAAGATAACTGTGATTTTTAAATTTTCTAGCTTTTTAACTACAACTTTTTTTTTTAAACTGTTTCTAGTCTGCAGAGGGAACACACCCAACAAAATCAAACACCAAACAGTCAAGTGCAGAAGGCAATTTGAGGCAGTGTGACTGGCGACCATGTAGCGTTTCTACTAGGGGGGGTCATACCTCACCAGCTCCATTTAGGAGCTGAGAAATGACCTATTTTTATGTGTAATTGCTGTAGAACAAGCTAAACCAACCATGTAATTGAAAGCGTGCCACTTCCACCGGAGAACCAAGACTATGAATGCTTGGGTGTAGCAGTGTGAGGGCAGGGACGTGTTCCCTGAGGCAAAAGAGTGAAGAATGCAAGCAACGAAACAACCGCAAAACCAATCAGCTGCTTAAATACATCACCGGTGGAAATAAAACAGAGGTGTCACAGCATGTGGTTTGCGTTGGCTCTGCACTCAGCTAATCGAGGCTGCATGTCAGTTGTTCCACGTGTAAAATGTTCCTTGACCCCCTGCTGTCATGCACAAACACCTACATTACACGTCTCATGCCACTTTAAGCTTGATAGACATTTCTAAATGCTGTGCACCTATTTATTACTGGAGCTGTACTACACCATTACTGCAGTAAAAACACCAATGCACACAGTGAAATATGTTAAAGTTACATGATTGAGCTTTCCTCAGATCTTTTTAACTGTTAGGGTGGAAAATTCCACAAAAACCCTCTTGAGGCCACGTTTACCAGTTCAATAAAATTACCTTACGTCTTGACAAATATTTCATTTGATTATTTACTCAGCTTTTCATCCAAAATGAAACATTGTCTTTTATGTTGCTATATTTGATCACATCCAATGTTTTTTTTTTCCTGTTAGGACATGAGCATCTCTGAATGTTTAGCTTCCACACCTGAAACAGAAGGTGACACAGGCGGTGATGGAGAGCAGGGAAATGAGCACCACCATGCAGCCTGCAATCACAACAGTCCTTTTCTTTTCCTTTTCAGCCTGCTGAAGCTCTAACCATTCCAGATCACTGAACTGACAACGCTCCCCAATGTAGCCTGGTACGCAGCTGCAACATGCAAAAGAAAAGCTTGTTTTAAGGTTTGTTTTGTTAAGACAGAATCAAATAGACTTTATTTTTATTTATTTTTTTTAGCTTTGGTCTAAATTTAACCCAAGATGAAATACATCAGAAGTTTTACCAAAAAACTCATTTAGTCACTTAAGTATCAACTTCTATATGTATCAAACAAATGCTGTTTTACTTTTTTTTAATTAAATACAGGACGTGGCTGGTTGCACAAAACAAAATAGTGCACATTTTAAAAGTGGTCATCCACTGCTCATTATAATGATTATTAATATGATTATTTTTTATTATTGTTATTATTTTAGCCTTATTTGTTTAAAACATGACAAAAAAAGTATAGTATATCTCTGTAAAATAGAGATAGAGTTAAATGTATAAACTTGTAAACAATTAAATTTACAATATGACATTATTTATGACTGCTTAATATATAACATAAAAACTTCCGATGGTGTAAAATGTTTTGATTGTGGAGCAACAGTGACACCTGCTGTTTGCTGGCATAAACTACACAGAGCTGATTGCGTTTCATTTACAAAGTTTTCTGGATTATGAAGGTGTCAGTTTGAAGGCTGCAGGTTAAATCAAAAGATAAGTTAAATTTTTTTTTTACTTGCAGGCGTAGGACTCCATGTCAGGAAGGTAGAAGCAGATTCCCTCATACAGACAGTAGGATTCATGGCTGGAGGGACACCTCTCTGCTGAGTTACTGTTGTGGCGCCGGGTGGTTACATCAACAGGACCGGGAGACGTCCTCCATGGTGATGTAGTGTTTAACTCTAAAGAAGGTATTACATTTGAATTACATAATGCATAACTTTTACTCATAGTATTTAGAGAATTGGTAAAAAATCCTATCTATCATGGACATCGTTACCTTACATTGTAGCTGTGATTACAAATTAATAATAATGTTAATTATCCCCACTAAAAAAAATATTTATTAAAATGAATTAAGCGCACCTTGACATGTCTGACCATTGCCATAATATCCAGTGTGGCACTTGCACAGGAACTTCCCTACGATGTTTTGACATTCTGCATGTTTGTCACAGTTATGTGTTCCGAGTTTGCACTCATCAACATCTGGGACAAAAGAAGAAAAGAAAAAAAATACTTTATTTTAACCTTACATTAAGAATTTCTCTAAAAATAAAATAAAATAAAATAAAATAGATTTTTTTTATTCCCAAAGCAAACTATAAAAAACAACAGCTAACATTGCCTTGAAAAAATTGAAAGTTGAAGAATAAATTTAACATTTAGTAAAATTTAGAAAGAAAGAAAGAAAGAAAGAAAGAAAGAAAGAAAAAGAAAATCCTTGCCACAAATAAATTGCATTGGTGTTAAACATTTAGATGTAATTTTAATGGATGTTTGCTGTAGGAATGAAGCACAAACACTAAATTCATTTGAATAATAAAATTTTTTTGTCACCTTTACAACTTTAATTAAGTACAATCAGATTCATTACAGGTGAAAAAGATGTGAAAAAGACTCTCAATGTGGTGTCTTGTCTATTTTAAATGTGTTCACTGCAAAGGTTAGGAAACACTCACCCTGACACATCTGCCCATCACCTGTAAAACCTTCCTGACATGAACACTGTGGGTTTCCATCATTCATCTGACACTGTGCATTCACATCACAACGGAGTGGCTGACACTCATTCTGGTCTGACCGAGAAGAGGACAAAAAGAAACATTTATTTCAAAAATATATCTATAAAATTGTAAGAACTCCACATCACTTGATTTATAAATTGGGCTTTACCTGAAATCATTTTCTCTGTGAAGAAACTTTGCTTTTTACCTCCATCAGTTAAACCAGTTTCCTCTGTTTCAGTTGTCAAAGGTGTGCTCTCATTGGTAAATGTTTTGTTTTTAAGTGATGTTGAATCAGGGGAGTTGCTCTGTCCAGATTCTACGCATTTTTAAATAAGAACATATAATTAGTTTCAATTAGTTCATAAAGTTTTCTGCAGCTAAGTGAGGTTATGTTACCTGCAGTTGCATTTGAACCATCAGCAGGGAAGCAGCTTTTCCCATCAGAAGACAGAATGTAACGTGGCAGACAGGAGCAGACAGGAAATCCCAGTTTGCTTTCACACACCTGAGCGCAGCCTCCGTTAATGTTTAGGCAGAGGTCTGCTCCTGAGGAGGAGTTTTACACAACATGTTTATTTTTAACGCCAATTAGATTACATGCTTCATAACTTAGATTTAGAATTCTGATACAGTATTTAAGTGCAGTAACTTTTACTTTAACAATTGCTGGAATGTGCAGCAGTAAAGTTAAAACATCCATCTTTTGTTTGTTTATTAGCGTTGCAGTACCTGGTTTTGAAAGGGGATGAACCACTACAATCGATGCTGGCTGGACCATGTTGCTGTGGATTCGCTGCAGTTTCATCCCAGTCCGCTTGTGGACGCTCCTGAGCTGCTGGTGTTTCCAATCAGAGATCCAGAGACTGTCTTCAAAAACTGCCAGGTCGAAAGGGCGACCTGAGACATTTAAAATAGAAGATAAAACCAAAAAGTCTTCAGTTGATCGAGTGCTTGTGTTTAACTTTGAGGACAAAAATCACTTGTTTAAAAAAACGTTTTTTCATATCATTCAGCTGAAAAATAATTTATGGATCTACTAAAGAACTGTTTACATTATAATTTGTCATTCCAGGGTGCATTTATTGTTTTGTGCAAAACATCCTTGGTTCAGTTTCAGTAGATTTTTTTTTTTCACCTGATTTGTTTCAAACGTCATCCTAACACAACTTCATATACACACACAACACAGTTATGTATTGTTTTTATTTTTGTACTTCAGTGCATTGAAGCTCTCAAAGTTTGCACGTATAAATTTCACACAAACCTCACCTACTTGGTTCTCTAACAGGATCCGTCGATCCGAACCATCCAAGGCAGCTGACTCTATCAGGCCCCTCTTTTGATCGCACCAGAACAATCGATTGTCGGCAAAATCGATAGTCAGGCCGGTGGGTGACACAAGGTTGGTGCTTGCAATAACAGTCTGATCAGCCCCTTGCAAAGTGGCACATTCGACTGCAGGATGGCGCCCTATATCTGTCCAGAATAACTTTCTTTAAGGTAAATAAGACAAGAAAAACACAAATATCAACTTTACGCTTTTGTAATAGTAAATTTGAACCAACAAATACAATGTATTTTTTTCTCAAATATATAAAAAAGTATTGAAAGTTGTTTTTTTTTGTTACAGTATAATGACACAATAATGAATTGGTGGACTCTCAATTATATAAAAACCTAATGAGAAAAATACATGAAAATACACACATTCATATGATCCTTAATCACCCTAGGATTGATTTATTTTTATTAAAAAATGTTCTGTCAGAAATGTTGATTGAGTTTATCAGCCCACCTTTAAATAAAATTGTGCTTTACACATTGAAGTATGTAAAGCTAATTTCACTAAGTAGGTATTGTAACTAGACAGAAAAAAAAATCAACCCTACTCACTCTGCTTGAGGATGAACTGCAACTCCTCTGGGTTTCTCCAGTCCCTCACTCACAACTGTTTCTTTGTTCAGGCCAGTGAGATCACTGCAGCCAACAGCTGATCTTCTGGATAACAACATTTACACAGAGGTATCAGGGACATAAATGTGTTAGTTCTTATAAAGTTTCTGATTGCAGCAGTTAAAAACACCCATATTTCCAAAAGGAATCCTAAAATACAACCAAAGGTTTATAACAGAAACAATTTCTGCATCTACTTATCAAACACAGCACACCTTTTGTCGGTCCAGTACATCCTGCGGTGGATCCAGTCAATTGCCAGTCCTTCTGGAGAGTCTAAACCATCAAACACAAGAACTTCTCTTGATCCACTGTTCAGATCAACCCGTTCTATTGTCTTCTTGCTTATACTCGCAAAGTATGCCTTCAAATGAATGCAAAAATACAAATAGAGATGTTATAAAGGATAATGGCAGTAAAACAAATGAAGCCATACAGCTCATGACCACTAGGTGGCACTAAGAGTTTGCACATGTTGCTGTACCAGACCCTGATTATTGTGGTAGTATAATATATTCCACTAAGAATGAAGGAGAGAGAGAAAAGAACATAAAGCAAGGGGGGAAAATAGTTTTTACTTGGTTCTGGACAGGATCATAGTCCAAAGCTAAGATTGTTCCTCTGGGCTCCTTCAGTAAGATTTGATCCTCAGTCCCATCAGGGTTTATTCTTCTCACATCTACTAGATTGGCAACTATTAGAAAAGGTGGAAGCCCTGCAGAATAAGAATATAGTACTTCATGAATTAATCCACCACAGTAGTATTGCTCTTGTATTTTCAGGCAGACTGTTCAGATAGGCATGGAGATTAAAGCAGAAAGGATGTGTGTTTCTGTGTGGGCTTCTCTGCCTCCACTGTCTGCTCCACCATGGGATGACTCACCGGTTGCAATGCAGCGTTTGCCACCTTGGTGGAGCTGGTAGCCAGGGAGACAACCACACTGCCACCTACTGGGGGTGATGGGGGTGCAGAGCTGACTGCACCCCCCTCTGTCTGCTGATGAGCAGCCTGCAGGTTACAGTAGTGTGAACACGATAAAGATGATTGCATCAAATTGGTTCACATAGCACATATATATTTTTAATCAAACAAAATATAACAAAACCCCAACAACTGGCAGAAAAGATTATTTTTCAAGTGTCATCTTTTAGGGCTTTCTCAAACAGCGTAGAAAAATCACAACATTTCAGTCTCATTAAATTTTAACTGTTTGTGATCAGTGAGCCGTGCAGCCAACATGGGCAGTTTTTGAAAATCCTGCTGTTATGTTTGTTTACATAAAACAAATTCACAAAAAGAATAATGGGGTGTCCTGACAGTTTCTCAATTTGTTGACATTTCACAAAAACTTCACTGTGCATCCAAAGCAAGATTATTGTCTTCAAAGTGGTACAAAACACAAAACTTCTGATATTGACTGAAAAATAAAAAAATGTCCATACCGGTGCATGCTTGTCCATCCTCCTGTAGGACGGATCCTTCAGGGCAAACACAGACAGGACCATTTTCTGACTGCAGGCAGCCATGGCCACATGTGATGTTGTTGCTTTCACATTGTATTATTTCTGTTTAAAGACAAAAATGTACCACTTTACAATAAGGCTCCACTTATAGATGGCCTATAAATAGTTTAGAGATTAGTATTAATTCATCTGTAAACACTTTATAAGTCATTAAGAAGTGTTTATTATGCATTAATTAAAGACGAGAAGAAGACAAAACTGTCTGGTTTCTTGCCAAATAGTGACCCGTATCTGTTCATGTACATATTACATCTAAATGTGATATATTAAACCTTTCAGATCAGGTTTCTACCTTGTAAGCACAATAATGATTTGGAAACACATATTTTACATATAATATTGTACTGTATTATACATATGCACAAATATCAAAGGGCGCCTTACTGCAAATTGTAAGACAGTACACTATGTATGACATTTATACAAGTTTATTAGTCATTAATAAATAGTGTACCTACTGTCTTATACTTTACAATAAGGCTGCCTTTGATAATTGAAATGTTTAATACAGCACCTTTAGATGTAATATGTACATAAACACATTTGGGTCACTATTTGGCAAGAAACCAGACAGTTTAGTCTTTTTCTTGTCCTTAATTAATGTATAATAAACACTTATTAATGATTTATAAAATGTTTACAGATGAATTATTAACCAATCTATAAACTATTTATAAGTCATTAATTTGATTTGATTTAATTAGATTTTGGCCTGGGAAAGGTTTTTCAATTTTACTTATTTGTCAAAATAGGTGATTTTATCTTGACCATGACTGATTCCTAAAGTCAATAAAAGCATAAAACAACCAATGTAGTGAATTATTTTTAAAGAAACTGTATGTTCCTTATCGCAAATGTCACCATCTAATCGTCTTGTGTCTGTGAACCTTTTCTATTGTCCCGGCTTCCAAGTAGAGAGATTAGAGGAGAACAGATTAGGATTAAAGGGGAACCAATATAGCATGTAGCCAATTTTATCAGCCACCACGTGTGTGTATACAAGTATCTGTTTACATTTGTGTCTGGTTTGCACTTATTTGTAATTATTTCTTGCAGCAACAACAACATGTTGGACCAGGTTGCTTTAGGTAATTATGAATTGTGTCACAGATCAGCAAACACAACTACTACAATAACAAGACAAAAAAAAATCACAAAATGAGTCAGTTTTAGTTGTTTACTCAAGTAAAGATATTCCAGACATCCCAGCATGAATGCAATGGAAAAAGTTAAGCTTGTGCCAACACATCAGACTGTCTGAATTTTCTGTTTACTTACAAAAACACCTATTCTTCTGCTAGAAAACGTTAGAGCTGCTCAATAACAAACATGAACAACCACACATGTAGGCAGAAGCGCAAGAAAAGCCACACGATACCAGGAGGTAATATAGATGTGATCAAATATGTATGTTTTAGTGGAGAATGTTAAACTTGTTTAAATTCAAAAGATTTCCTCCCCAAAAAAAGAATAAATAAATAAAAATCTCATTGATCCATTTGGCTTGTTATAAAGATTTTTTTTTTTTTGTGATAAATCTACAGTTCCTTCTTTCGAACACAACCCTGCAGTCTAACAGTTCAGTTCAGCCTTTAGTGACAAAGTGTCAGTGAATCAATGCAAAGAAACCCAACACACAACTGGCTTCTCACAAACGTCTAGTCTGTCTGGATGGTAGCGACCCAGCCTATTTAAAGGTTCTTAAAGGTCAAAATAGTGTCTGGTAGGCAAATGCCATTTTTTATTGGTGTCACAAAGGATCGGATTTAAAAGAGCGGCAGTCACCATGGTGACTAAAACAACTTTTTGAAAAAAAAAACACCCAGAAATGTTAGAAATTGTATCTGTCAGTGGGCTTAAATTATAAACTGAGACCATGATGCTTTGCTCTCAGGAATGCAAAAGAAAAATATTTTTGTGTTATCCCCGTTGAGCTTGGCAATATATTTTGTAACTGATTAGTATTCAATCAATGAATAAATCAAATATAATAAAAATTGGAAATGTTAGTAAACTCTTAAAAACAGCTGTGTTTCCAGCAAAAAGAAAATGTTAATATATTGTTTACCTGATTTAGCTTTTCCTTTACTCCCTCTGTAAATCTCAACTTGTTCATGTTCTTAATGACATCATAAAAAAACAATATAATATATTGTAAACATTATGATATACCTCGGCATGTCTTCCTGTCTGGTAGGAGAGCGTATCCTTTCGGGCAGGTACAGAAATAAGAGCCTGGGGTGTTTTCACAGCCAAGAGAGCAGCCATGGTTCCAGTGGGCGCATTCATTTACATCTGCGTCAAACAGATATATAATATGACAGATTTTGTTTTTAGTTACTGTAAATTCACCTATTTAGATACCTGCTTAAATCTAACAAGTGTACATTCAGTATTTACAGCTAAAGTGATAAAATTGCTCATAGGCAGTCAGTATGACTAGTTTCACACTTTACTGTGTTATGCCATTATAACTTCTATATGATGATTACATCATAAATGTCTCACCGACCTTCACAATAAGTGCCGTGCTTATTGAGAGCAAACCCCTCACTGCACTGACAGACCCCTTGCTCTGCTAGATGGGAACACACATTCACACAGTTCCCGCTTTGTTCATCACAGCCTGTTGGCAAAGATAAGCAGCATTTTACAATGTTGGAACATTTCAATTTCATTTAAACTGGGATAAAACTGAAAATAAATTTTAAATACATAAAATTATTTTTTTTACCAGGAAACGGTGAGGAAGGGTCTGCCATTGGCTGGACAAGGGGGTGCACCACTTTGATATCAACAGGAGGTTTTGCCATTTGTTTAATATTAACAACCTCTGGATGTCCACCAGTGTACTTGTTTACTTGTTTTATGATGTGGGATTCAGCATCAGTGAAGTATATATTGTCCAGAAAAACTGATAATCCAAGCGACTGAGACCTAATAAACCAAAAGCAGAAAAAAACACATCTTTTTTTAAAATATTAATTAATAGAAATGTTGATTGGCTTGTATCAACTAAAGCACAGGTGTAAAACTCCCATCCTCAAGGGACGCTATCCAGCATGTTTTCTTGTTTCCCTTCTTAAACCCCACTGATTTACACGAATGGATGATTAACAGGATTCTACAGAATTTGAGAGCTAATTGAATCTCCAAATCAGGTGTGTTGGAACAAAGAAACAAGGAAAACATGCAGGATAGCAGCCCTCGAGGACCTGAGTTTGACACTCTTGAGTTCAGTGAAAATAAGAATCTAACCAGAATAGCTGCTTACCTAAGAGGCAGGTCCATGATGTGCATGGCGTTCCCATTGTAGTCACAAGAAGCGATGGCACTTTCTCCTCCTAAACCAAACTGGACCCAGAACAGCCTTTTGTCTTCCCTGTCAACTGACAGTCCTGTCACATTCTCTATTAAATCCAATAGGGTTATTTTCATTTGCCCTGAGAGATCAGAACGCTGGATTCTCGAAGTTGTCCCCAAACTCAGCCAAAACAAAAACCTGCAAAATATTTTGGAGATTTTGTTTGTCATTTGCACTCACAGCATGGGTGCATACAAACTTTTATTTTAAGGGATATAATATGTATTTTTTAAATATTTTTATTGTTATTGCTTTTTCTTTCTTTTATATATGGCGCAAAATAAACTAAACTAAAAAATTTGTATAGTGGACATGGCTATGGAATTGAATTTTGAAGCATCCCACTGTCCTTGCTGCGCGCTAACAAAGCTAGCATGACTGCCTCTTGGGGAGCCAGCCAGGCCATAAACACCACCGAACGACCCCACCCCAACGCCCGCTTCATCCCCCCAAACACCGCTTAATGAGGTGGGGGTCAGGAGGACCCCACACTCAGAAACCTGAGAAATTTATTCTGAAGTAACATAGCTCTACTCAGGCAGGGGGTGTTTTTAAAATCGCTTTCCAAGCCACATGCATGCTAAGGAACGAAGCCTGCTTGTTTTCGCTCTGGTAATCTTTTATGCAGTTTTAAAGCACGTGATATTTTCATGATCCAGCAGAGCTATCTTATTAAAACAATCTAATGACTTTGCTTGTTATGAAATATTGTACCAGAAATGAATTTCTCATTGTTGTTATATTGTTTTCTTGCTCAAAAGCCTGCCCATGTTAGGAATCAAATGTTTTGTTGTCTTCAGATTTATTCTAATAAATTGTATTAGTGTTCATTTCAGCAAAAAAAAAAAAAAATTAAGAAAGCTTTAAGCTTTTGGAAATTTAGGCTCATGAACAAATTAAACTATCAAATTATTATAAAACCTATATCAGAGAATAAACGTCAACAGGATTCATTTGCTCACTTTAGGTTCTTTTATGTTTTCTTATCAAGTATTTAATCCCTGTTTAAAATCAATATTTGACAAAAAAAATAGAAATGCATCAAGACTTCTGTATAGAGTAAGTTTTATACATTACCTGTCAGTCGGAGCAACAGTTATAGAACTTGGTTGATTTAAGTGCCTTAAGAGCGTTCTTTCGTTATTTCCATTCAGGTCTATTTGCTTTATTTCCCCCTTCTTCCTGCTTGTTAAATACAAACTGTTCCAAACCCAGTCCACTGCTAGCCCTGAGATGTGTTTGTCATATGAATAAATTTTCTGTAAAAAAAAAAAAAAAAAAAAAAAAGAACATGTATGTCAAATCATTGGATTAATGCACATTAAACTAAACAAGCAGTTTTGTTCTTTTTGAACTGTTACACACATCAGCTGCTACATAAGTTGTAGTAAAAACAAGTGATTTTGTAATTATGCAATGCTTTGTAGTGCCCTGACTTATTAAGTGGATTTTGCTTTGACACATAAAATGTGCTGCCTCCCTAATGGCTGAGATTTACCAAACACCTCAACACAAATTTGATTTGAAATGACTTGGTAACACTTCAACAGTTTGATACATGTTTGCCTTTTAAGTGTTTAGAACTCAACACAAAATACATGTAACTGATAATGAATGCTCACACATTTGTCAGATGGTTTTAATGTTGTGGCGGCTCACTGAGCGCTAAAACTGAAAACATTTCTTACAACAGAATAAAATCTAGCTGCACAATCACCTGTCTGTGTGCCTCTTTCACAGATGCTTTGTAGACGACGCCTGTTTGCTTGTCAGCCCAATAAAGTTTCTCCTCTTTGAAATGGAAGTCGAGCAGGATGGAGCTTCCCACACCGACCACGAGCCTTCTGTGGCTCCTCCCATCGAGGCCCATACGATGAATCGATTTCCCATGGCCGAATATCAGGAAAGACTGTAAATCTTAATGAAATCAAAAACACACAGCTTTCGTTTTATTACAATACTTTATTTGTTGTTTTATCACTTTTATAGCATCATGAAGGAAGTCATAAATTAGCAAATGTTGCTAGACTTTTTGTTTCTTTGCAACATACTGTACTTTCCAATGATCAAAAATAGAAAAGCGTGAATTATTAGCAGCATTTAGCTCTTGTTAGAGGTTTTATGAAAAGTTTAAATGTGAAAATGTTCACTAATAATCAGAATATAAAAATGAGTTTTGCTCGTATATTTTTTCACTCGTTAAAATTCATGTAGAAACTACTTTCTCCTGTGCATGTTTTCAGTTTAATCGAGTAAATCATCAAAACTAAATAGTGCAAAAACTGTGTTTGACTTAGTTTCAATAACTGCTCCCTCTTGCTTTGCATCGCTCTTCTGTTAGAGTTAAATTTGTCAAACTGCCTAATTATAAAAGCCATTCACCGGTGTAATGGGGCGATGTTTCTGGATGAAACATCAGTCCCTTAGCAACAAATAGCTTTTGTGCTGGCCCTTCTCTCAGCGATGAATAGGGCGAAAGGCAGAAGCAGTTATTTCCTCAGACAGGTTTTTTGATTTAGATGACAACAGCACACATGCTGTTAATCAGTTTTAAACAACATATATATTGTGTTTTAACCCCTTAACATTCCTTGAAAAGCCTTTTGACGTTTAAAAAATTTTTTGTAATGGTGTCAAGCTAAAGGTAAGAACCGGATGAAGTCATCTGACACCCCGATTTTCAAAAAAATAAACAAATAAATAAAATGCTCTGATAGCGTCCGAAAAGTTTAAAGCCAAAAACCACACAGTTTTGGCTCACTGGTGGAACAAAGACTTAACTTTACGAAACAAAACAAAAGCTTTTTGAAGAAAAAAAATGTGTGTTTAAAAAGTAATATACTGGTGATATGTGTGTTCATGTGTGTACATTTACATTTATGTATTTATTTCTAAGTGTTATATAATTCAGTAGGTGAATCGATTGTTGTTTTAGTCTTAATGAAATTGTGACTTAGACTATGGGAAGAAGAAGGGTGGAATTAAATAATTTTTTTTATTCTTCTTATAATTTTGTTATCATCTGTTTTATTTTATTAAATTTTTTGTTTTGTTTTCCATACATTTTTAAAATAAACTGAACTAATAGTTGAAGTTCTGAAACTGTGACAAACTTGATTTATAATATAATATATATATATATAATATAATATCCAAAAAATAAAGTTATTTAGTTTGTCACAACTAATAACAACAGTGCCATCTGCAACCACTGCTCTTAACTCTGCTGAATGATGAAAACCGCACTAGACTAAAAACACAAACAAAAAAAAATAATAAATAAAACTATAATATAAAACTAATAATATAATAAAAACGATCTTGATGTTTTCTGATATTCATTGATTTAAAAGTTCACAAAATGATCAACATGACTATTGTTACTATGAAGACTTAAAACTTTGTTTAGGTCATTTCAGTTGCCATAAAGCTTTTTATTTATTTATTGGCTTGAAACTTTCAACCTGAGATTCACGTCTACAATCTGTTTTTTGTTTTTTTTCAGTTTGATGTACTTAGTTTCAGCTGCAGCACATTACAGCATGTGTTTGATATAATAAATTTGTCGCGTTAACTTCATTTATTGCAGTTTATTATGTCTGATGATCAGCCTGGAGCGGAGCAGCTGATTTATTCATGTTCATTCATGCAGTAAATAACTTCTGTCATGAACATTATTAATGAAATTGACACCTAATGTTTTGATGTAGTGACACATTTTATCTAAAAGTGTTGTCTAAAACAGCACATCATATTCTAGCGTAGTGCTTCATCTTGTTATAAGAAAAGTTTTTTTAAGACAAAATAACATACAATCATAAAAAATCTACTATTTAATATCTCTATGATTGTTGCTCCCTGTTCTAACTTTAATTTGCTATTAGTTTAATTGGATCATTGGAGCAAAGTAATCCAATAAGTTCTGTATATAAGTTAAAACCAAGTTAAACAATTTATTATTGTATTGATGAGGATTAGAAATGTGTCACACTCACCCATGCAGCTGCTGTTTCTTCCTTCTGATACTCGGTCTCCCCAGCATTTCGCATCCAGTGCCAAGTTTCTGACATTTTGCACCAAAAAATAGATTAGTGCTGTTATGATCATTGCAGTTGGCATAATACTGTGTTTTGTCCCTGCTGTACTTGTTCACTAAGTTTCAGGCATTCCCTCTATCAACCCAAGACAGGAATTCCCACAAATTAAGCGTAACTTTTTTCTGGATTCTTCTTAGCATCCTTGTGTAAAACTCAAACCTGAGACAATGATGTTCACATACTAAGATGTTGTGCTAAAAGGCTGCAAAGCCACATTGAAAAGACTGTGGACTTATAAATTAGGATGGCAGCACCCTCAATGCAGAAAAGAAAAAAAAAAGTGCTGGGTTCTGCTCCCCCTACTTGTACTCCCCTGACTGCCAGTCTGTTTTGGAAGCAAGGACTGAAATTCTTGACACCCAAGTGGTAAATTTTGCACTTGCTGGTCCAGCATTGAAGTAAGATCTTCTCAAAACTGAGGCTTGGCTGGAAAAAAAAAAAAAAAAAGTTCCAACAATGAATTGGTCTTACTCCCCACCCACTGACCTGTGTCCTTGGTGAATTTAAACACATGTTTTTGTGCCTGGGAGACAGATGGGGGGGAAGATTGCATAAATCATTCCTAAAATCATACTTTTTATACCAAATTCACAAATCCTCACCATATTAGTGTAATTTGCAGAAGCTAATAATACAGTAAACAATATGTTTTGTGTCTTGTGTGGGAATAAAAAGTCAGTATTGAGACTGTCTCCTGTTTACGTCCGTCTGGCTCCCCGGGAGGAATTGTTAGAATAAGTCATTTATAAAGAATGTCTGAGGAGTTGAGCAGATTATCCCTAAATTGTTTGTCCTCTTATCACCCAGAAGAACAGCTAACAGAGGCCAAGAACCAAAACATCTATTCATGCACCCTATGACTGTGATATTGTTAGGAACAGCGTCACCAGTAACCCTGTAGAGAAGCAGAAGATTTACACTGCTGAGAAAGTTGCATTGTCTCCAGGCTGAAGGCCACTGACCTTTCCTTACCATTTCGCCCCAGACAGATCACAACAAAAGTGTTAGTGCTCATAATCACACTCCAGTTGAGCAATGTTTTGAAAAATAGTCACATTTGAATCATCAGGCAGACTGCATGTTTTGGATATTGCTGCAGTCACTGTACTCACCTACACAGGTTTGTATTCTAGTTATTTCTTTTTTTCATTGCATCATGAACCTTAACTTTGATTCTTGGCTGGGATCATATCCTAAACACACTCTGTGAAATTCCTGTGATGCCAGAGCACCTAAATGAGTTTAGGGTGATAAATACATGTTCTTGTTCTCAATAACCTTCTTTTAGCAGAAAGCGGAAAAAAAAATGACACAAACCTAATCTGTGCCTTGGGATTTGTACGGCAGCACGACGGCTCAGTGGTTAGCACCGATGCCTCACAGCAAGAAGGTCCTGGGTTCGATCCCCGTTTCGGACCT
>JARVJO010000269.1:925672-937819 GCA_031762555.1 Cynodonichthys magdalenae
GTTGCCTTCAGGCCCAGGCCTCCCTTGAAAAAGAGATCTGAGATCTCAATGGGACTTGCCTGGTTAAATAACGGTAATTAAATAAATAATTGTAGAATGTTAGATGCTTGTGCACACATTTAACTAGTCCATTTGTAACTGTGTGCACAGATTTCCAAACACCATTTTTGTTCAGAGAAAAAAAAACTTGTGTTGGTGTATGTCAGCTTGTTTCTGACCAATCAGCTTCCTTGGAACCCTGCGGAGTTATTTAGAAGATTGCGATAAAAAAAAACCAAATAAAGTCTCTTGAGCACATCATAGAAAAACATCAGACTTTTACATTTTTTGGTTGTGTTTTAGTCATTTGTTAGTAAAAAAATATATAATAAAATAGGATAACAATAAACATCAACTGTTACATAAAGAAACATCATTAAACATTAATACAGTATTAAACAAATTTTTTTTATTTAAATCATCAAGTCTTGTAGAGTTTTTTGTTATTTAGTAAAGTTTTGTTCAGATAATCAATATTCAGTTTAGATATCATGTTTTTTTTTTTTAAACAGACAACGTGGAAACATTTGTCAAACGAGTCATAAATTCTACCAAACACAGTAAAAAATATACGTTTTTATATCTAGTAAGGCAACAGTTAGCTTGATGTTTAAAACAACAATGATGTTGATGGAAATGGGAGATATTCTGGGTTCTCACTGAGATCACCACAATATTCATGTCTGACACTTTGCAACTTTGGCATTAAATAAACAAAAAGATTTCTAACATGCTTTTTGAATGGTCTCGTTTCAAAGTAAACCTCACAGCAACAACCATTTAATTGTATACGTGAAACATAAGGCTCAAAACCTGGGCAAGGATCAATCAACAAAAAGAACAACCTTCAAAGAGTTGCTTGTTGACTCATTTAAAAATAATTATACAAATTTTTAACAGTTAATAACTATTAAATAATTGCAGGATTTGTTAATGGCTTATTGAATAAAAAATAATTTGTAAGGATGATTTGTTATCCATTTTTGTTTTTACTGTTCAAAAAGGCAGATATATTTGACTGTTTTTCTAGGTGTTAAACGTGTAGGCATTGATCTTTGACATCAGCAGAGATATTCAGAGCGGGAACCGTCACTCTTATAGGTCATCTGGGAGTCAATGCTTGAGCGAGAACACAGCAACAGACGCTCTGATTCATTAGTCGGTCTTCTTGCCCAAAGCTCAGTGGGATGGGGGTTCAAAGTCCTTTGTTTCATTGAAATTGTCTCAAACTTTACATAGCTCTCCTTTTCTAGTTCATCTTGAGTCAAAGTAGTGCTGTGTCCTTTGCAGTAGAGAGCAAGAATTTTGTAGATCAGAAGAACAATAAGAGGCAGAACCAAAGCACAGGCAATTCCACTTAAGATAAAGAAAAGCTGGTTCTGCTCACCGTCTTCTGTATAGAAGTCGATGCAAGGGTCTTTTCCAGCAGGACTACCTTTTGCTACCAGGCAAACGGAGTACCTCATCCCAGGTGATAGCCCATCAAGGAGTATTTTTCCACTCCCAGCCCTGGTTTCCGTCGTCCTTTTAGTCTCATCATCACCGTACGGTGAATATACAACTGTGAGTGGAGCATCATTAAGTAATCCACCTGCAGTCCAGAGCAACACTGCACTGTCAGCTGTTTCTTCCACAATCTGTAGGTCTTTAATTGGTCGTGATGCATAATTTTTCTTGCTTTTTTCGTCTGCAGCAAGTTTTTTCCCGTTACCTCCTTGCTTAGTTTTTATTTGCTTGAGTGAGCTCTTCTGCAAATCATTACCGGAGATTGAGCTGAGCTGCTTTTGGATGTCAGAAAGTGTTGTTGAAAATCTTGGGAAGATTGTGGTCATCGTGAACGGTGAGTTAGAACTGCGTGTTGGGGGAGTGAGAGTCATGAATTGGCCGGTCGGTCCAGTCCCACCGCCAGGTCGGAGAGGAGGGGTGGTGGTACTGATGGTTCCTGCAACTGATAGGGAAATAGTAGCTTCTGCAGTACCAGCAACATTCTTTGCTTTGCAACTGTAGTTCCCAGCATCTTTGTACTCTATTCCATGCAAGCTCATAATGGACCACTTTATGCCATCCCCTGGTGATTCCTGAACTAGATAGTGGGGTAAAAAAGACAAAACTCAGTATAAATCAGCATTTGTTGACATTATTGCAGTTTTGTACTATCAGGCAATAGGAATATTCAAACATTTGTTGATTTTTGAAAACACACAAACCTATATCATTCATAAACAGTAAAACCATACAATCTACTACCTGTGTTGTTGACTGGTGAACCATCTGACTTCGTCCAGTAAAGAGTTGGGGTTGGTGATCCTGTGGCATCACATCGTAAGAGGACGTTACTACCCAAAGGGGACGTTATCTTTGTTGCAGATGTCATCACTGAGGGTTTTACACAATTCACAAGCTCAGCACGTTGAAAAAGGACACCTGCCAAATTTTCTGGAGCAGCACAGGTCAAGAACAGATCCATCAAAACCACTGGCGTGTCAGCCATTTTGGACATCTCAATCAGCTTGGAGATTTTACAATCACAGAACCAGGGGTTGTCCTGAAGGCCTGAGAACAAAAAAGATTCAGTAATTATTTGTTGTCCTTTTATTTGCTGAATAGTATATTACTTTTTTTGCAGAGTTATTGAAAAGATAGCATGTCCTTTGTTGACATTTTAGCAATGAGGTCCCATTAAAGTAGAAATGGGTCAAGTCCAGACCAAGTTTCGGCAGAAGTGCTTTTTGAAGAGATCTGCAATACTCTTTGTGCGTTAAAATCATAAATGATCAAAACTCAAAATGCTTCACTGAGTCAGGAAAGAGCCTGAATTAAGTTGTGCTATAGCACACGCACGGGAGTCCATTGTGGAACAGATAACCACAGTTGAGTTTTATACTGGTATATTTATACCAATATTCATCCTGAAAAACCACATGGAAATCAATTTATAGCAATAAAAACAACTGTCCACCAATTCTAGTTTATTGTAAACACCTGATGAACTCAAACACATGTACTGGTGCACACTAAGCTCTTGAGCCTCAGCCTGATTAATTTGTCTTAACCGGAGCAAAGCACCTATAAGCTGCCACCGGTCTTTCTTACAGTTTGTGGGAACAGAGTTCCCTTTAGCTTTACTGTAAGTGTAAACATCATCATATCACGTAGAATGTATATTTTGTGATCAAGGTAACAAGTTTCAAATATCCTTTTAATTATTTTAGTATGTGAAAATGTGTAAATAAATGCAAGTAACCCAAAAAGTGTCCTGAGTTGTCCCTAATATCCTGTAAAACCAATCTGGACAGAACATTTTCTTCTTACCTAACACGACTTTTTGAGAAGCATTAGAAGAGACGGGTACACCATTAAAGGGTGGCCAGATATCCATAAGATTAGAGGACAGGGTTGTCAGTTTGTTGCTGGATATATCCAAGTAGGTGATGTTTAGGAGGTAGGGGGTTGCCTCAGAGGGAACGTTAGTTAGTCTGTTGTTGTGAAGATCCAAAGTCCTCAGCCTGGGCATCTCTTTGAGGGACTCCCAAGGGAAAACCGAGATCATATTTCCATCTAACCTCAGCTCATGGAGCACCTTCAAGTTGTAAAAGCTTCCTGTATCTACTGAGGTTATGGAGTTGTAGGTAATCCAGAGGTACCGTAGATCCACTAAGTAGTAAAAAGCTTCTGTTGGGATTCGCCGTACTGCGGTTTTCTCAACACGGAGTTTGATGGTATCCACTGGAACATTAACAGGGATGTCGGACATGTCTGGGTCATTGCAGAGGACAGATCTGTAAAGTCAGATATAAATAAAATGAGGCTAATGCAAAAGAGAACTAATAAAATTTATAAAATTTTTTGGAGTGGCTTTAATATCAAGCTGAAGCAGTTCTACTGTTTGATGCAGAGACCTTTTTTTTTTTCACACAACAGCAAACTTGTCTGTCTGGACAATTTAAGTGCACGTTACCTGGTTCCCGTTCCATCTGTACGTCCGTGGAAGACACAAGTACACTGGGATGGACAGAATGGTAGAGCCATACTGAAGCAGCACAGAAATACATGCAGACAGAGAGTTCGACACATGACTTCACATGATACGCCCAAAAATACCATGTTCAGGAGATATAATGAAAAAATACATCTGCATTCAAGAAAAGACTGAAGATTTCTTCCCAGAAAACAAATGAAACGTGAAAAGAAGAAAAAGAAATTTCAAAGTCCATAGAAGTCAGTGGTACACAGTCTGAGGCTCTAATCCCAGTACAGGTGACCTGTCGGATTGGCCATGGGGTGGAGAATTAGTGAAGGATTTCTTGGGTGTGACAGTGTCACTAAAGCTCAACAGCAGGCAACTTTTCTAAGATTGGTGCTTCTCTTTTTTGCCTTGTCACCACAGCAGCTCATCCATTTCCATCTTGTCTTTTCAACATGCCTTTAATTAGTTTGTTCTAGAGGGATTTAACTTCACGTGAGCCAGCCATGCTTTTGGCTCACCCTTCAGTTATCAACCTCCACAAGAATACAGTCTGTCTAGTTTTATGCATTCTAACGCACACACTTTTCAGTTACGTCTTCATTTTTTTTGTTTGTTTTTATCTAGAGTATAATCTTGTCTATTTAAAAAAAAAACTTTTCAACTTTTTATTCATTTTCTAAACATTTGAAGTATTTTCAATGAGTTTAATAAATGTAAATGCGAATTTGAACTGGAAGATGTCTTTTAGTCTGATGGGGGTTCTGTCTAGCACAGTGGTGCAAAATGTAATCTTGGAAATGATTTATTATCTGGCTGAGCAGATCAGGGGCTCTGGGCAAGTCACATTCCACCTGCCCACCAGTGACAGCTTCAGAGCGGTTCATGCACCTCTGGACGTTATACTTTGCCTTATTTTGTTTATAGATTTTCTTTTTCTTTAAAACCAATTTTTTTTTTGACACAAGCCTTCTTTTTACAGTTTTTTTTTCTTTGAAAGATTAAGAGAAAAAAATACAGTATATACCTAATGGTGTCAAGCAGTTTCAGATGGCATGTGGTTTCTAGCGATCTGTAATTTAAAAAAAAAAATCAATGTAATTCATTTTCCTCATTACACCCTTTTTATTCCTGTTCTGATACTTTGGCTACTTGCGTATGTCACAAGAAATGTACTCACTAAAACAAAATGCACACAAGAGACCAGCAGCATTTATTAACAAGTACACAAGTGAATTTTATTTATGCAAGCAAATTTGATCATACAGGTCAAATAAGCCACTTCAAGCTGTTGGCACATGAATGTACAAAACAGATTTAATTTAAAGCCTGCTATTAAGCATCCATAGTGAAAGTACAAAAGACTAACACAAGGAAAAAAGCTGAAAACTTTTTTTTTTTTCCTTTTTGATCATTACAAAGTAAGTCATGTTGGTACAAGTATCAGCTTCAAGACATGGTTGAAAGCTCATCACAAACTAAATAGACACAACTCAAGGACTACAGTCTCTAATATTAGTAGCATAACGCAGAAAGCTTGGAAGGTTTAGTACTGCACATATAAACAAAGGTTTGATTCAGCAAGACAGTCAAAATCGCAAAATAAAAAAGTGAAATAAAGTAACTTTTGAGTCAATAAGACTATACTGATGAATGTCCATGCCACAAAAAACATCTAAATTCACAGTCTTTACTAACAGTACAGTTATCCAACTTTCAGTTGAACACCAATGAGCTTACATCTAGAGAGCACAGAAAAGGTCAAATGAGTGCATGAAAGTAGGTTTGAGAAATACTGAGGAAAATAAAAAATCACCAGGCAATGCAGTGATGGGCCACCTCTGTAGCCATATGGCGTCAAGATGTGTAGGCAATAAAGTTACGGTCATTAACAAAAACTTAAAAAAAAGTTCTGCAATACACACTTTTACCATTTCTCATAATTCCACCAAAGAGTGCCAATACATTTTTTTTTAATTTTCACATCAAGCTATCTTTTCATTTAGGACTAACAGATGCATTTTAGACCCATTCCTCAAAAATCAGTGCAAAACAAAAAGGAATGCTTTGATATATCAGTATGTACAGTGCAGAATCCTGTCTAAATAGGACCTTATTTATAAAATTCAGCTTTTAGGAAAGTACATTTGGATTATGCAAATGTGCTTTTGTGGCATTGCTTTTACACACAGTGGAATTATTCAAAATTCTGATATACTATTTTATATGGTAAGATTATCATATTATTTTCAGTGGCTTTATCCTGATACAAAAATTTATCACGATTCGATATTTCCTGTTTTAACAGGCTTGGCACATCAGCAAACAATTTGTTTTCCACTTATTTGGAATTTATCATTTTGGTGTCTTGGTACTATGTAGCTTCAAATAGAAAATTAGAATGAATTTGTATGTAAAGGTGATTACAATCCCTGGGAAAACTGGTAAACAAATACAATTCATCATAAATTGTGAGATTTAAAATATTTTCAAAAACTAACCACTCACTCACATACAGTACATAGTTCTTGAGCATGAAATCTCTTGACACACTACATGATAAATGTGCTTAAAAACCCTTTAAAAGCCCCTTTTGACCCCCTCAAAAATCAGCAAAATGAAGAAATTATATAAAAAATAATAAATTATAACAGAAAAATACAGTATCAAATTTAAAATAATGAATTATACACTACTTAAAAGAAAAAAAATGAAATATTACTGCTACCTGTGATTCTACAAACTTCACTAAACTACAATCAGCACTAAACAACTTGTATTTAAGAATATTACAACTGCCATAATGATAACTGTAAAACCCATTCATGAGAGAGGTAAAGGGGCTTCTTTTTTCATTTGAAATGCTGCTTGTGACTAAGGAGCTGTGTGTGATGCACCCCTTAGACCACATTGTCATATGACGCACCAGTTATATCAGCAGTGGCGAGGGCCCTAGGCGCCATCCGCCCCCCCCCCTTCGGAAGGGGATGATAAAGAGAAACAGATAGAAAGCAAGAGGAGAGACAGAGGGAGAGAGGCCAGAAGTGGCAGGGCCAGGCCTCACACTGCTCTTTATGTGTAGGCGTTGAGTCGCTCCTTGGAGCGAGTGGAGTGGATGTCGTGAAGCTCCTGCTCCTCCTTCGACTTGATGTCTTCGTACTTCTGCATTCGGCAGGCATCCTTCACATAGGCCCAGTTGGCGGACAGCACCATCAAGTAGTGGATCTGCGAGGAAAAATTAAAATTGTGACACTAGGGAAACCAAATTTGAGAAAAAATCTCATTATATGAACAGCTTGTTTGATGCAGATTACTTGTGAGTGGTTTTGAAATGTTTTTTAAAAAATATATTGCAAAGCTTGTTGGGTTTGGATCTGAAACAAGGAGGCAACATTTCCAGGACTCCACCAGGTGGCAGCATATGGTCAAACATGGTTTTGGACCTTGACATTACCATGGCAGCTAAGAATATAATGAATGTATTGTGCTTTAATGACTAAGGTTGTTCCACAGCTTCTCTTTTCTTAGGAGCTGCAGTTTAATGGCTTCTTTCTAATTAGTTAACTGAGATTTAAACACACACACACACACAAACGTATGCAAAAAAAACAGCATTATTTTATCAAAACTTAATTCTACTTTGTTATTTTTTAACCTGCTGTACTTTTAAATATGTTTAATGTTTTCTTCTTGTTTTTACACTATTACCAACGTTATTCTGAGCATCAACTTAGTGATCTGTCTGTATCTGTTGTGTTTACTGTTTCGCCCTAATATCCGGGAGGGAAAAAAATTAAAAGGATGAGAGGAAAACAGTCTTTCTGCACTTTGCAGCACCATCATTTCTGAGAAAACAACCACTTTCTGTTTCTCAGAAAATGGCTCCTCACAAATTACTGAGTGATGTTTGCAACAACCTCCGAGCCTTTCTTCTCCCTGTTTCCATGACAACAGCACGACATGCCCGCCGCCTCTGAAAGAGGGAGGGAGACAAACCCTGACTCTTTTTTTTTTCACTGCACCAAAATGCCTTCTCGCCCATCTCCTGCTTTTTTTTTTCTTACAAACACATGGCACCACAACAAAATGCCACAAGTTTCTCAGCCACATGAATCTGCTCAGTTACCCACCCTAAAGGACGAGCTTAAAGAAAATTAAATAACCAGCATTTACATTTTCAGTTGTATCTGCATGTTGCGTCTTTCACTTTCGAAGCACTTTTTTGCATGATAGTCTTACCATTGCAATCACAGCAGCTCCTGCTCCAGCGAGGGCGCAGATAAACAGGTGGAATGTCATGTCCAGCTGTAACAAAAACAAGTCACATCACATTTGAGCTTACATTCCATCTTTTTTTTCTTCTTCTTTTTTTATTAAATAAAAAAATATTTCAGTGGGTTGTATGAGTGCGAATAAACCTAAAACACAGCTTTAACAGACCCTATATTGCTCAACGCTTGAGTAGCAATAATTTCACCTATTTAATTCTGGAAAATAATAATGTGCTGGTGTTTAAACAATCTTTCATTTTAGACAAATGTTTCTCAGTTTTAAAGTGTTATGTATTGTCGTAAATAGCGTTCAATCTTGATTTTTCATACCTCGTTCGATTCACACATTTTGTAGAACTTCTCCGATCCGACACACACAGTTTTGGCCTCAGCGATTGGCACAACACCTGAAACAAGTTGGTACACATGAACTCATTACAAAAATAGGCAAGAAACATAAAAGTACAAACAGCTTCAGAGTACAAATATGAGACCAGGGCCATATCTACCAAGATTCTATAATAACAGGCAGTTTTAGTAAGGGACACAGGAAGCAGGAACTGTTTTTGACATGCATTAGTATGGAGAGAAAATAGACTCATAAATGTGTGAGTGTGTAATACCTAATTTGTAATCTGGGTAAGCCTATCTGTGTGTAACTTTGGATACTTGCAAGTGTGTTTTCAAATGTACACACAAATATTATTACACATTCACAAACTTTATGAGTCTATTTTCTCTCCATACATTAGAAGCTGCAGGTAGCCAAAGGACTGAATTATGTGGCACTAAGTGAAAATAATATGCCAAATGCATTAGCTGATTTGATGGACCATCACTGTTTATTTTTTTGAAATTTTCCCTTGGTCTCAGTGAGCAGACGACCTTTCTGTTTTTAATACTAAACTTAAAATAAAATCTTTTGAAAGAGCTTCTGTTTGCAATGATTTTTGAGCACTCAATAATGTTTTGCATAATTAACTCTTCTTTTGCCTTTTCAGTATTAAGACACATTTTAACTGTAAAAAATGTTTTTCCAAATGGTGCTGCTTTTGTCCTTTTCCCTTTACCCTGTGAATCATATCTAAATGTACGACGGAGTATTAGGGCCACACTATAATAGTTTTTTTTTTAATTATTACTATTGCTAGATTAAAGTCCTAATATTACAAGAAAAAAAGTCATAAACGTATGAGTAATAATATGACTTTATTCATGTTATATTATGTATTTAATCTTGAATCTAGTAATAAAAAAAACTCAGTGTGACCCTTGCTTTTGCTTGAAAGGTGCTAAGTTGTCATGAGGTGTTTATTTTTTTGTTTGTTTTTCATTTCAGTTGCCTAAACCAATATATAGGAATTTCAGTTATCATTTTCAGTGTCAAACGAGTTCATTTCTGAATTATTTTTGTTTCGTGTAAAAAAATTACATCTAGAAACCATTTTCCTGTGACACGAGGAGCTGCAGTTATCATTCAAAAGATGACTTTTTTACAGAAACCGCTGAGTGACTGCACTCTTATCAAAAGAAGCAACAGTTCAGTTCAGCCTGCAGAAGTCACACAGAGACTCAAACATCAGTAAAACAGGTTGGTGTGGAGATGAAGAGCACACATCCTCACCATATTGGCGTGGGTCCAGGCAGAGCGTGGCCCCCTCCAGCACAGTTGTATTTTGGCAAATATTCCAGATGTTGAAATAAATAAAGACTGGAATGGAGGTGAAAGCGGTCACACCGAGCCAGGCCAGCATGAAGATGTAAGTCAGCATGATGAACTAGAAGAGAAAACAAAATAAAACTACGAGTTTATATAAGCATCTCTAAAACCAGCTTCAAATCTTCATGTAGAAACACAAACACTAGTGACGTGAGGTCACTAGAGGCAGAACCTCACCTTTCATCATGGAAATTAAAAAGAAAAATCAATATTAAAAACATTAAAATGTCATATTTATATAATGCTTGTACTATAAACAAATTTTCAATTAACTTAAACACTTTTTAATATATTCTTATTTAAAACCGCTGAATTTTCTCATTTCCTGTTCAGGACGAGACGGACTAGGAGGCTCATCGAGCTCCACCTACAATCCTTTCAAACCCGCTCCATCTCCACTTGGATTGTGCAATCCCTGCTGTAGGTTATGCAGTGAGAGCAGAAAATGTCTCTATATGCTGCTAGTAAAATGTTTCTGAATTTTTCAAATATACACCTGACATTCCACAGTTTAGCTGATGTTTATTATATAAATATGTATTTGTTTATCGTGTTGAGTGAGCTGAAACGGCTGAGAAAAGACACGAGTGGAGGCAAATTTTTTTCAGGCTCAGAGGGCGCTCATGAGCTCAGAGAACGCATGAGCTGCAGAAGATGTTAGCTGCAGAATAAACTTTAATTTAGTTAGCAAGCCAAGAGTGGTGTTTTTGGTACCTGTTTTGTAAAGTTTCAGTTTATAAAGTAAAAACAGTAAAGTGCAGCAGAGATCTATTTGTTTTCTCTCTGGCCAAACCTGACTTTTAGAATGGAGGATTATATTTTTTAAAGTTCAAACTATTTTCTAAACTGGACTTGGAAGCAGCAGGTAAATAAGAGCCACACCACAGTTGAGACAAAAGCTCTTCTAAGACAAAGAGTAGCTGTGTGGATGTACTGAGAGAAACGTTTTTACACGGTGATATTCTTCAATATATGACAGTATCTGGACTCAGATGGGATATTTTGAGCGGTGCATGGACCTAAGTTATAAGTAGGACATAATAACTTTGTTTTAATAAAATGTGCATCAAATGAGCTGCAGTTTCTGTAAAGAACACTAATATAAGATGTGAAACATAACTCATTACCTTCTGCCAGTCATATGGTGAATAAGTTGTTCTGTAGGGTTCATATATTTTTAAATCTGATTCTGATTAACTGAATGCCTCACCATTCATGAACCTCACCGCACGTCACTGACAAACACAGTTCCATAGAAAAGATACATTGTTTTGTTTAAAGCCACTGCAGAAGGACACTTTTGTTTAAAAAATACAAAAAGCTAAAAAGAAATGTAATTTTTTCAGATACATTTTGTTCCTATAAGCCTCTTCAGCTACTTGTCAGTTTCTGTTTAGCTTCAATTTAACTTTGATTAAATTATTTAACCTGTAGCTCATTTTCTTCAGCTTCCTGCCTAAGACTTGTGACATCATTTTTTTTGTAATAAGTATGTATGCATTTTTGAAAAGATAACATTAATAACATGTTATAAACAAAATTCCACACTGTTGAGATGAATGGTTGTTCAGATATTTGCATGTGAAGTAACAGGAAGTGATGTCAAAGGGGAATGTCTGCATGTAAACAAGGCATTAATAAAATGGCTGACAACACAGACAGTAGAGAAGAATCTTCTGTTTCTTTAAATTCCTTTGAGTCACTATCATAGAGAAATGAAGAAGAGTTAAAGTTCAAATAATTTTGTTTCAATAAACAAAAACCAGGGAGTTCCTTTTTCCTAAAGAGTTCCCCTTTGATGTCACTTCCTGTTTCATTTTAGCTGAGCCAAGCTCAAAAGAAAATATGTCAGTTATGTGATAAAAAGGGTAAAATCCTGAGTATTACGCCAAGTTTTGTAAAAACAAAGTTATTTTCTTTTACTTTTTATTTGCAGGATATGCATGTCACAGGCACGTTAAAGCACTTCTGATGAGGTTTAGTCATGTGTTTTGTGCAAATTATAATATATGTTAGATCGACCAATATTATTGAACAGTGGCTTTAAGTACTGTGAGATGCACTCAAAAAAATGTGATGTTAGATTTACTTAACCATGTTATGTCAAGTGGTTCCACTTAACTGAGTTGAGTAAATTCAAAGCAATATACCAG
>JARVJO010000269.1:953218-968831 GCA_031762555.1 Cynodonichthys magdalenae
CTCCAGGACCCCTGAATAGACCTTACCAGGGAGGCTCAGAAGTGTGATCCCCCTATAGTTGGAACACACTCTGCGGTGTATATGTTATTTTCTCTATATTTTAGTTTTTTCCATTTCTAAGCAAATATTTTGAGTCTGCAATTGCATAAATCTGATCTTTCAGAGTTCCGACAGTTAAACTTTTGTTATTGCTAAAGCAAAAATGTGCATTAACGTATACAGTATGTAGAAAAAATAAAATAAGTGTCCATGCATTTTATTTTCTGTGTTTACTTATTGTTTCTGGGTGCTTATCCCCAGCAGGCACCGTGTGGGAGGCCAGGCACACCCTGAACAGGTCACAAGTGGGTCACACAACTTTTCACACTCATACTCTCACCTAGGGACAAGCCAGAGTTACCAATTAACCTAACAAGACGGTTTTTGGTTAGAGGGAAAAAACTGGAGTACCTGGAGAAATCCCACATGTGCACAGGGAGAACATGCAAACTCAACGCAGAAAGGCCGGGGGGCAAATTTGCAACTTTCTGCCTTGTTTTGTCAATTCAAAGAGTACCATAAAATTTGAAATTCAAACAACAATCTCCCTTTCATAAGTGAAAATCGAGTAAACCTGCTGCATCGTCAGTTCAGCTGCACCTTGGTAATATTGCACTTTTCCATCAATAGCTTCTTTCATTAAGTCCTCCTGTGCTTTTGTGTAAACTGAGACAATAACTCTACATGCACAAAAGGTACTGAAAGGTTCATAATGTACTATCATTAAAGGTCATTTTAGGTCCTTTTAGGTCATTATTATAATTATGAAATCATGTTGTGAAGATATTTTTTGTGTCTCTGGTGTATTGTAGCTTGGGAAAGATCCCACTATTTATGTTGGACTCCTACTTCAGTCACACAACAGCTGAACAGAAAAACATGCATTTATTTATGGCTCATTATCTTTCTGGATATCTGCTTCCTATTACCTGATGTATCTGCTTCCAGCTCTTCTGCTTGGCAGAAAACGATACGCTTTTGTTGTATGAAGGCAAAGAAAAAAAATACTGAGGGAAATTGTGAGAAAATATCTCAGCCACAAGATACCCACTGGAAAAATCTCAGAAATTGAAAATGAACAAATATCAGGCTGATTGAATTGACTGTTAAAAAAAAAGCACTTGGTATTTTTTTTTCGTTCTCTCTCATCATCCAATATTTTATTGTAAGATAATGCTGTATGGGAGCAAAGAAACATTATTGTGAGTTCATAAGAAGGTAAAAAATAAACCTTTACATTATTTAATGAATAAATTGAGCAATTGAATTACTACTTCTAAATTATTGGTCAATTAAAGGTACTCACTAAAATGTATAGTCAAACAAGATGGAACTCGAGGCCAAAGCATTGATTGGTATGTCTTCGCCTGCCCCAGACATGTCCACCATTGAAAAAAAGGCCAGTTTTATGTTACCAATCATCATAAACAACCTTGACCTTTGACCCTTTAATGCCCTACTCTAATCCGACAGAGTACTACCCTATTGGAGTTACTATGCCTGTTTATAAGTAAAAATATAATTTCATTCAGGAGATTTTGTGCCCACAAGACCACCCATGATGGACGGACACCGCACTACTTCAGCCAGAGAACAATATAGTAATAGTAGTCATAAAACAATTAAAATAAAAAACAAAAATAAAATAAAAAATCATGAAGGCTTTAAAATCTGGGCAACTTTTCTTTCTCATATTGATAGTTATTGACAATGTACAAGCTACTTTGTGAACAGTTGCTAACCGCTAGGTCCAACATTTGTTACATAAACATTCAAAGCGACTCAAAAAAAGGTCTACAATGCAACACCCATAAAAAAGCCTTTTGAGATGGAGACATTTGACAGTCAAGATGATTATTTTTATATATGTATGTGTACATTTGTATTTATACATGTATTATTATTATTAATATTTATTTTTAAAGGAAAAAAGGGGCAGATATTAATAAGATTTTTTTTCTTCTTTCTGCTGCCTTTCATTTTATTTGATTGTATTGGTTTTTTTTTTTTGTTGTTTTGATATTTTTATTTTTTAAATTAAAAATAAAATGAATAAATGAAATAAACTAAACTAAACTAAACATTTTATTCTGATGTAAGGGTACCATATTTATTTGCATTCAGATTTTTTTGTGTAAAGTATGTAAATAACAACAAATTAATTGCATTTTAACAATTAACTTATATACTATGGCTATGTGCAAAATGTTCTTCTTAAACCTAAATAATAATAATAATAAAAAAAAACTTAAAATGTTTCTTTACTGTTGCAGGCTGAAATCCTATTCAGTGACTTGCAACACCTTATAATCTCTTAGCTAATTACCTGACTCTCATCTCTCCCCACCGGCCTTTTTTTGTTTGCGTTTCTATGACAACCAATTAGTTCTGCTGCCTACAAATACTGCCCTCTAGAGAAAGAAACACTAATATATTTTTCGGTAAGGAAACGCAATTCATTTAACTCTCAGAGCTGCTTCTAAATAGATAGTAAGGGTTATTAAAATGTTCTAACATAATTCAAAATATTTGCTGATCATACTAATGGAAATGAAATTATTTAATTGAAAACACGCAGTTAAAACTGCTGTTTGAAACCTGAAACTTGCAGTTGCTTTCTTCTTCTTTCTTCTTAGCTGCACGAGTGAAGTAAATGCAGATAAAAAGATTATTACTGTAACCATTATCTTTTCAGTATCCAATAAAAAAAGAGGTTCTCACTAATATGATTTAAAAACAACATTTTATTCAACAGTGTATAATATGTAATGTAGAATACTCATTTGGTTTGATTTATATATTATTATTACTTCATAAAATCTTTTTTATGTAAAGTGCATTATCAGGTTATAGTTGTTGGAAATATCAAGGCATTCTCTAAACACATGATAAATTTAGTTTGTAATACTTAATTTTTGTTTTGTACTATATAAAACTCAGGAACCCTGGTTAGTATCAGTAGCATCCTCTCAGTGCAGCTTCCTGTCTGTACCTAATTTAATCAGTCACTCTAACTGAGTTGAGAATAATATAGGCTTTTTTTTTAGTTAAGGGCGTCTTCTTTAAAGTCTCATTCAGGCCCAAGGTTTATTGGTGCTTCATGTCATTGGTACTGCAGGTAGCTCTTGATCCTGTTGGGCAGGGGTAGGTGGGACAGAAGGTGGAGTCTGTCCCGACCAACACAGTTTCTGATGCACTGACGACACAACTGGCTCAGGAGTCGTGGTGTAGCTGTTGAGAATTTTATTAAAAGTAACAAAGATAGCCAAAACAAATAGATGTTAGACCTGAAGTTAAGTGACATAACAGGGGAGATGAAAGAAAGTAAATCTTTTACCTTCATAAAGAAGTAGGAAACCCTCTGTTAGACTGCTGGGCGGAGCCACATCCACTGGCCTCTGGAACTCTGTGTTTCTGGCGTTAATGTCGGCACCGAAATCCAGCAGCAGCTTTACGACAGCTGTGCAGTCTTTTTCTGCTGCAGCGTGTAAGGGTGAATCCAGAAATCTGCCTTTTTGTACATTTGCACCTGCAAAGAGTGCAGTTTGATAATCCATTCTAGAACATTTAAAGTCGTTGATATATTATCTCATAATTAAAAATCAACTTTTCTCTTTATAGTATGACTTTTATTAACTGATAACTTTTATTTAAATGTGTCTAATTAAATCATTCATTTATCTTGGAATTGAATTAGCTTCTTACCTTTAATCAAAGGTAATAAGCTTGAAACTATGAGCAGAGTGCACAGATTTTTATAGATGCATTTCAATCATCACCTTTCAGGATATGCTCTGCTTGTTTACTTAGACAATGTCAATCAAAAGTTAGCAAATAGGTTCCTCATCTATTCAATTTCTTATCTGATTAACATTTTAGTTTAGTTTCCAAATATTTTTTCAGGGGCTTTTAAAACTTTGTAACCAAACTTCTTTGTTGACTATGGCCTGAACTTTGTCAAGTCCCTATAGACCTTTTTTTACTACAGTCATTCACCCATTCACTCAATGTTGATGATTAGTTACACTGTAGGCACAGCTGCCCTGGGGGGACGGACAGAGGCTGCCTTGCACCAGTGCCCCCAAGCCCTCTGACCACCACCAGGGGGCAAGGCTGGTAAACTGTCTTGCCCAAGGACTGAGACGAACCGGCAGCCCAATGGTTACAGAACGACTTCCCAAACCACTCTGCCACAGCCACCTATGGTTTTGTCCACGTTTGCTGTTACCAATTTTTCCCCATTCTTAAAGTAATTATTGTGTTTTCATTTACAACTGATTAACTTTTGGAGTCAAGCTAAATGGCTGCCACAGCTAAATAATCATAGAATATACAAAATTTGCCTTTATTTCTGCCATTTCATTTATTTTATTCATTTATTTACAATTAAAATCAAAAACAAAAAATTGATTAAAAAAGAAATTATATCAATTACTAATTGAAAAGGTTGCAGAAAGAAGAAAAAACGTTTCTGTCTCTCGTTTAAAAAAATATCTTAAACACAAAAACAACACATATATTGCTGTGGAAGTTTTTATGTTGGTATCAAGACAGTTCCAGAAATCTATTCCCTGAGTTACTCCTTCAAACAAACATCTCCATTCCTGTAATGACTCTCTCTCTAATATTTGAAGGTAATGTTTTTAATGAGCTTTATACATGACTTGTAATATACTATAATCAATCAAATCCTAACATTTTAATAATTTCAACTTCAACTGTTTGTTGAGTGACCATAGATTTCTGCTAATAACTCTTGTATCTCTTTTTTGTAAAATAAAAATAGGATTTGTTATTGTCCCATATGCTTTTCCACAAATTTCAATACAATAAATTAAATGCATAACAAGTCTTACCTTATTTATCATTTAATACCTCTTTTACTTTATACAGCAATGCAATCAATTTAGCTATTTCTATGCTAAATAATTTATACATAATTTCCATGTCAGCATTTCATCAATGATGACACCCCAAAATTTTACTTTACTGACTACAAATTTCAGTATCATCAATAGTGAATAGTTTTTTTTCTGTTACCAAATATGTTTGTTTTATCCAAATTCAATGACAATTTATTAAGTTGAAACTAACTTTGTACCTTTATAATTCTGTTTGTATCACCTCCAACATCTGTTTAATATGAAGTGTGTCATAAACAAACAAAATACATTTTAAAAGCTTTGACACATTGACCAAGTCATTTAGAATAAACAGTTTAGGTCCAAGCACAGAACCCTGGGGGATTTGGCTAATGTCGAGCTTGTATTTTGTATATTTGTTCTTTTGGGCAAATGATATACTTTAAAGGAACAATAGGTCTTTAAATTCTTTGTATATATGTTCTTATTTGTCCATGTTTCTATAGGGCCCATGACAGTTTGTATGAAGATCTAAGCTGCGAGCTCACCTTCCCTCAGGAGTTTCCTGGCGCACTCCAGCTCTTGGCAGACACAGGCAGTGTAGAGTGCTGTGCCCAGGTGAGGAATGTCTGTGTCCACATCGGCCCCCCAAGTTACCAGAGCCTCAACACAACCATAATGACCTGGAAGTAATGGGGCATGGAGACAGTAATCAGCACGTGACAATGTGAGATAATTCTTCAAGCTGTCCGCTCAGGTCATGCTAAGATTTATTTTTAAAGCTGTTCTTTGCGCTGCTGGTTTGTTAAGAAGGGCACTGCAGCAAAGCAAAAGGCACAAATCCAGGTCCAAAGACAGGATGGAATGTGAGTTATAATGAGGAAAATTATTGATTACGAAAAAAAAAATATTGAAAACCATCAACAGAAAGAGGTTGATCCCAAGGCTTTTAATTGGTAAAATATAAACCCCGATTTCTGACCTAACAGTTTTTGACCCTCTGAAGACTCACCCTGAATGAAGATCACTTTGTCACATTTTACCTTTGCTGGTCGCCTCATGTATCGGTGAAGGTTGGTATACGAGGCTCTGGGGTTTTGCTCCATTTTCCAAAAGAATTTCGGCGCATGCCACACTGCCCACTGTACAGGCATTGAACAGAGGGGTGACTCCATCAATTGTCGAAGCGTTGACCTGTAAAAACACTTTTGTCTTTATTGTTATTTTTAGCTCTTGTTTAGCTGTGCAAGTTGACTAATAGGAAGAGCCAGGGGCAACAACTGAAGGGGACCAATAATTTAATGGCTCTGCAGTTGTCTGTAGATGGAGAGTACCATGATGCTCATTTGTTAGAGTTTCCCATCCATGGAAATTACATTTGACCTCTGCTGAGTGGCAACATTACAGAGTCTTCAGGCCACTTTGATCTTACATTTCCTCCTGCGTCGATGAGAGCTCTGGCACAGGCAACATGGTCTCCAAGACAGGCCTCGTGAAGGGGTGTCACATGGTCTATGGTGAGAACATTCACATTGTGACCCTGGAAACAAAACCCAGTTGCAGCCATTTAATGGGAAAATACATAATAAATAGTATCAAACAACAGATAACCTCTGTCACTCTCTGCTGGTTAAATAAACAGGAGTTAATGGAACATTACTAAAACCCATCTTCTCTGACAAAACAAAACAAACACGTTCTCAGTTATGGTTGAAAGTAACGAGCAAACTGGACAGCAAAGTCATCATTACAATATAAGATGTTAATAAGCCTGATAATTAAAGTGAAGATCAAACAGAAAGCTGGTGAAGAGCTAAATAATTCACCATGTGAAATATTGTAATGTCACTGCTTTGTCATAGATTTGCCTGACTTAAACAAGGCATCATTGGCTTTGCAGCACAGTCCTCCATCTGTGAGCAGCGTAAGAGCAGAGTGGAGACTGCAGTTTTTACCACATTCCCTGACAACTTTTTGACGGTCATTACTTTGTGCATGATATCTGTAAATCGTGTTAATTTCTTGAAACAAAATAAAATGTCATTTAGATCAGATCAAAATGTGAATCATGTGAGTATTTTAGCTAATAAACAAATAAAAATATGATAAAGTGAGAAATCTGCACATTTGATTCTCACATCAATAACGTGTCCTTGAATTAAAACTGTCTAAGCAAAATTTTTGAATGGCTGCCAATTATCATGTGCTTATTTCCCTACAGAAACAGCTGAAGTGATTGAAAATAGGTCAACAATAAAGACATCCATGAAAGACCTGTTTGGGATTGACAAGTATCATTTCTATGTTTTACATTCAGATTAGATAAGTAAAATATGCAGATAAAAGTGCTTTGTTTACAATTAGGCACACATTTCATTATATATCAGAGAACCTGGGGAACTACTGGAGTAAACACATTCAAACTGTAACTTTTGTTATGTTTGATTCCATAGTTTGCAACGAGTACCTTTAAAATATTTTTCTTAGACAACATTGAGATTTATGTTGCCAGATGGTTCTCATTACACACTGCCTGTAATGAATAAAGGAGGTGAAAGATAAGATTTGGTGTACTCGTGCCCCTCCTGTGATTACGCAAATTAAAAAAAAGCATAAATTCTTGATAATATGTGATAATAATCATCTTTTATGAAATTAATAAAAACCTCCAGTCTGACTCTTCAATCCCCAAATCTTTTTGTCAGTCAGGGGATCTGCAAAGGTACTGAGCACAATTTAACGGGACAAGAGGTGGTAACAAAAGGCTCCATATGTTCAGATAAGGAGACACTCATTTACCCAAGGGATTGTGTTCTCTTCACCTGTAAAATGAGGGTCCTCAGGGCCAGGAGGCGGCCCTGACCGGCAGCGTCGTGAAGGGGTGAGCGGTCCGCCCAGGATCCTGTGACGAGAATATCAATTCAGTACCAGATTCTACTTGAATTTATTACCATTTAATCCAATTCTGGTGTTCGGAACAGAAACAGCAAACTTCATTTTTAAAACCTACAATAAAAGCTGTGGTCTTTGCAGTTATGGCAAACAATGCTTTACAATGTTTGATGCCTTGGAGTCAGTATTGGCATATTATATCACAAAAAAAATAAAAAAAACATGAGAGGTCGTAGCTGTTTATTTAAAAAAAAAAAAAAAGCTGCCCGCCTCCACCTCAGACGCACCTGAATCAATGTCCAGAATAACAGCTGATGCATTCCATACATTATTATCATCATTATCGTCCTTCTCCATGTTACTAATAAATTATAGATAACTAAATTATAGATAATCATCAGCCAGAATTACTTGAAAAGTCACACTTTTTCATCCATACAGCCTACTTTTTTCCATGACTGGCATTTATTTGAAACGCAGACGTAAAGAAGCAACTAAAGACATCAAACAGATTTCTCCTAACAAGGCAAGCCATATCTACAGGACCGTGACTAATATCCTGAGTTTAGTTAATTACTATTCCCTTTGAATGATAGCTACAGATTATGTTGTTGTCGTGTCTGTCTTGCCCCAGAATGTGTCTTTCGGAGCGCTTGTCCCCGAGAATGTGGAGTGTTGTTTTGGTTGCTGTGAGAGTGTGACAGGGTGCACCCACATAGCTGGGAATGGAAACTAGGGCAGGGTGGGGGTGGGGTGGGGGAGGGACGAGGAGGATATCATGACTGTGTTCTATTATTACATTAGAGAGGAAGAACTGCTGGGGCCGACGGTGACTTCATTTAAAACCAAATGTGCGTTTCAGGGTTTAAAAGAGGGCTATTAGGCATGAAATGAGGAGGAAAGTGAACTCGCTTTCATGTTTGCATTAGTGAATAAATTAATGAAGACACAATCAATGGCTTTTCTGCTAACTAGATTCAGTATAGCTTAGTATGAACTCTATATTTAAATAAATGTTTACATCGGACCTCATAGAGCTGAGGTCAAAAGTGTCACTATGTATGTTTCAGACTTGTTCACATTTCTCTGCTTCATATTGACAGTTATTATTTAACAACATATTGCTATAAGTGAAAATAAAGACTTTAAATAAATAGTTTTCTCCTACTCACTGTGTTGTTGACCATAATCGTAGAACTCTGCTGATATCCGGGCAGCTTCTTTACGGTTCCCCCTGACTATATAGAAGTATGTAAGTAAGTTGAGAGAGATCTTAACGAAGAGCTTGAAGCAGAACAGAGCCAAGATGCTGAGATAAACATTGGACAACTGGACTGCAAAAGGCTTGTTGGTGAGTTCCGCCGTTGGTTCTGACATTTCCTCTGGCACGCTTCAAAAGAGCTTTGGTTATGATGAAGGCTGGATCAGATGCCACTCCAAAAAGCACAAGAGTAGCCTACTTTTGCTTCCACTGCACTCGCTGGTTGGCTGGTCCTAACAAAATGCAAGCTGGAAAAAAAAAAAAGTTCTGCAGCTGCCACTGTGCCTGGGAGTAGATACTGTTGTTATTGTGCTCCGCATGTGGGTGGACCGAAGTTATTTCAATGTCAAACTTAGGCTACTTACCTGTTTCAGTCACAAACAAAACAACCTGACTCATGTTAAAACCACAACATCCTGAAATTTATTTTTTTTAATTTTATAAATTATTTTTTCATGGGTTGGACCTGAATTAATTAACTTTGAACATCTCATCAAATAAATAAAAAACCTAAACATATTTATCATGCTTGTATCACAATTAATTAACAACGTAAGTGATGATTCTCTTAATTCCACATTTTGACAGCCTCTTTTAAAGAATGTTTGCCCGTTTCCACGGTAACGCCTGTAGATTCATGCGCATGCGCTGTATCGTCGGTCTTTTCCGCGAACATCCAAACACGTCCGCTCTTTGCTTCCTGTATTTACTTCGGCGTGTTTGTCCACAGACATTCGTTAGTGTAATGGAGGTTTTGCAGTTGTGTACATGTGTTTTAGTTGCCGCTGTCACATCGCTAGGCTCTTCAGCGTGTTGTAAAAATACGAAGGCTGTTGAAACTTACTCAAACATAAACAATAGCACTGTTGTGAGTGATTACGAGACGTTTAGAAAAAAGTTTCGCCGTTTTCACGAAGTTAGCAACGAGGAATTTCTTCTTCGTCAACATTACTTTCAGGTAAAATAAGATATATTGATCTATAAGAAAGGAAGCCGAGAGAAACCAAAGAAAACGATTATTGGACCGAACAAGATAAATTAATTGTCGCGAGGTCATTTAAAAATACACATAGCACATAGCATTTCATATTTAATGTTTATTCATTATCATTCAGTACCCTAATCCTAATAAAAAGTCAACTTTCTATTTCGCTACCTTATTCACTGGTAGGATATTTTTTTTTTAGATTACACTTAGGCTATTGTGTTATAATACATATCTTTGTATTAAAACACAAGCTACTTCATCGTGCAATTTAAAAAAATAATAAAAACTTAAGCTATTAATAGATTATGTAGGTGTTCCTATTTGTTGGAGACCTCAGTGAGATCACCTGTGTAAACAATGGCAGAATAAAAATAGGAACTTTAATATTTGCCAATGTAATCAAGGTTGGCAAATATAGATTCAACATTTTTACACATATATGTTTGTATAGTAGCTTTGCATTATGGTTCAGAATCGTCCATATATACTGTACATAACCCACATTCAGATATTTTGATTATGTTATGCCAGAGTTGTAGCTTCAACAGTTCATTCTGATGACTGCAGCTGCAGCTGCCCTCCACCCTGTGCTGGCTTTCCAGTTAACTGTATGACAGCTGATGTGCTGTTTGTGTTATTGCAGAATGCTACACTGCGACATATATACCTGAACTCATTTTCTACAGAACCACAGTCTGCCAGGTATGGCATCAACCAGTTCTCTGACCTCTCACAGATGGAATTCAGGGGTAAGATGAAATGTTATGTTGTGTGTTGGCTTGCAGAATTAAATTAGTTGCATGTACTGTATTTTTGCTTACAGGAAATTGAAAGAAATAGCTGAAGTTGCTTCTTTTTTATTTTATTTTAAGTTTTTCATCAGTTCTACTCTTGCTTATTATAAGTTTGTTCTGTAATTTTTTTTTTTCTATTTGGCCATCTTGGAACTGTTTCATGACTTGAATCTACAGTCATTGTTTACATGCATCTTTGCATTCAGTAGTGACTTTGAGTTCTATCTTTTCCCACAGATATTTACCTGCGAGCAGTAGGTGGCACAGCTCCTGTCTTCTCTGGACAGACTATAAAGGGGCTCCCAGCCAAATTTGACTGGAGGGACAAGGGGATGGTGGCACCAGTCCAGAACCAATTAGCAGTAAGGTTAATGCATATAGATGGGATATATACTCCTCAGCCACATCACTGAAATCTCTGTCAGATGAAGTTATTGACATTGATTATTTAATCACAATTCAATGTTCTTCTGGGAAACTTTTGGTCCCTGGATTCATTTAAACAGTACTTGAACAGGTTGTGCTCACATATAGATTACTGCAGTCCAAGCATCCCCTCCCTGCTACTGCACTCCCTGATGGGATCCATCCAACACAACTTTAGACAAGTAGTTTTAATGTTTAGGAGTTTTTATTGCAGAAGACTGAGTATTTTAATCAAATAACAGATAAATTCTCACAAATTTGTATCTGGTTTTTACAGCCAAAAGCTTAATGGAAACTCTGTCCGGCTATTTTTTAATGCTATTTGATGTTATGTTGGATTTCTAGAACAGATGGTGATATTTTTCTCAGTTGGCCGTATAAATGCGGTTGAGGTGAAAGGAATTCAGTCTATACTGGGTTCAAATCAGTGAAGACGAGCAAAACTTTCCCGAATCCTACCACCTGCCACATCTCTGCATCGTCTTTGCATTTCTCCAGCTGCAGTGAGCTCCACGACTCACCACGAGTGTCAGCGGTCGTCTGACTCCGGCTCGCTGCGCCTGGTCGTTCTGGATGGGGACAGCACTCGGTGTAGAGTGGAAATTAATTTAAGATTTTCCTGTAACGTCTTTATTTTTGCAAAACGAAAAGCATTTATAGAATAGACGTAACTCGCCGGCTTTCAGGTTTGTCATAAAGTTGATTTTAAATAATTTATGATTCAAAATGAAAATAAATGTATGAGAAGTCCTCATTTAATTTCTACAACCTGGTTTCACTTCGCTATCTCCCCCATCTGCTTTTCCACTTCCTCATGTCGGGAAAATATTCATGCATGTGGGTCAGGGTTTTCGTACAGTTGCACATATTCTCACATCAAATTTGCATGTATGGTATTTGGTCTTTTAGGGGTTGATTTGTGACTCCAGTGCAAATATAAATGAAGTCCTTTGGGATACTAATCAACTAACAAGTACCTAATATACATCTATTTATAAATCCACCCATATCTGACTCAAACGTTCACTAATTAAACAGTAAAGTTTGTGAGGTTGTTGTTTGACAAGTGTTTCCTCACTTCTCAGTTCTAACGCCCATTACTGCTTTAATCATGGGGCAGAAAAACAGAAGGCCTAAGGCGTTCAAACTCTCACCTTTTTCGAACAATAATTTACACCTCATATGGCTGTACCACCAAGTTTCCTTGTTTAAATAGATCCAGGATCTGTGTGAAAGCATGAATCGTTCTTATTTCAACAGCTAACTAGCTTCCAGGCACAAGACAACTCGTACTTTACTGGAAAGTTTACTCCCGATAAAGGATTTAGCGGCGTCACGCACAACACCACAGCTGCGGTAACTCTCAAATTAAGATTTATGACGAGAACAAAGTGGATTTTCTTTTCGGCAAATCAATGTTGGTCTTTCAGTGTTCATATGAAAGTCAAACATTCAGCTGAAGTGGTGATGGACAAAATACTTTTGTGAGCGTTGGGGGAGTTCAGTCATTAAAGAAAAGTAATGAAACGACGACAAACCAAGCCTTTGAGATTTAAGCTCAGCGAGCAGAAAAGACCTGGGATATAAAAAGGAGAAGGTTAGTGAGATGGAGATGTTGCATGTTCTTTATGAGGGTTCACTTTTTGCTCTCTTTGTCCTTTATCTCTTTAGTAAGTCAATTTGCTGCGGGGGGATGATATTTTCACTTTAAAGCTTTTGTCCTCAGGGAGAGACATAACCTATACAGGAGAATGCTGCATGATAACATGGTGTATATTTCACTCTCTTGAATACAGGGAAAGTTTAACGCTCCTGGGAGAAGCTGTAAACGACCAGAGTCACCGCACTCACCTACCTCAGCTTTGCAGAGCCGGATTTCTTATTGTTGGAATGTCTCGTAGCAACTTATTGTTTAGGCAAAAGATTACCTGCATGAACACAAACAATCAAGTCAATCACAACTGATAATTTTCTGTTTTCGATTTCAAACATCCTTTTCCCCATCTCATTTTTAGCTCGAGTGCGTTTCAAACCTTGCAGATGGCTTTAATATTTTGTATGCTCAGCACATACTTGTCTCCAGTCCAGGCAATCATGACTGAATTTAGTTTCTATATTGATTTTAAGCCATGGAACTATTTTAATAAAAAAAAAAATAAAAATCTGTTTTACACAGAGCTCAGATGTTCATCACATTTAGGAGGTTTTACGCTGAGGAAGTGAACATGATGTACTGATCTTTAATTTGGAGAATGAGATTTGTCTGTACAAATATTGAACAGAAAAAGAAAAAAAAATCCCACATAATAGCATTTGTCATGTTCATTCGTAGGGGAAAAGAGGCTGGATTGAGGAAGGCAAAGAAATCTTTAGCTGTCAAATCTGTTTTATACGTTTTAAAATGCGTTTTCTAAATATTGGGACTAGCTTGAGCACCACCAGTTTTGTGTTTCTCCCACATGTGGGTGTTGGATGACAGTGAGTGGAGTGAATTAATTTAAGCAGAAATCCATTTTTTCATACATACATTTTATTCTTGAGACTTTTCTGTCAGTAGATGGCAGCAGAAAGCAGTTGTCCAAAGCTCATTTAGTGTTCATCTTTTCACCGATTCATGCAGTAAAAAGCAATATAGAAACTGCTTGATTAAAATGTATTTAAAATGTAATGATGGATTTCATTAAAAAGCTTTGGCACTTTAATTTATTCAAAAATAAAATCCAAATTTGAAGTAATTTAATTACTCAAACTGGTTCAAGTTAAATATATGACACCGATTTCCATTTGATTTATTAGCAAGTCTTTAAGAAATTCATATGATTTTAATTTTTGTCTGGAAACACACTTAAGTCCCTCTTCTTTTCCTGTATTTGTTTGTCTCCTCGTTGTAATTTGCAGTGTGGGAGTTGCTGGGCTTTTAGTGTGGTCGGTGCCATCCAGTCTGTCTGTGCTATCGGAGGCTCACAGCTGGAGCAGCTCAGTGTGCAGCAGGCTGTGGACTGCTCCTACAACAATGAGGGGTGCGATGGAGGCTCCCCCTCTCAGGCTCTGTCTTGGTTGGAACAGGTGTGTTGATATTTGTACAGAACAGATTTGCACGTCTTGTAAGAGATGCTTCTAAAATGTTTTACAATGAAACTGGACCAAAAGTGAGCTCCAAATCTATAATATGGATTGAAAAAATGTTCTGGAAAACTCTGTTAGTAGAGTAGCAATTTATGTTTTTATAGTGAGCTAAACAATAATTCTCAATATTACCGTACAAACATACACCTCATTTATCGCACAATGACCGCTGGAAATAGGCACCATCTCTCCCGCAATCTGGAAAGGAAAAAAAAGCGAATCGATAGATAATATACATTTAAAAATAAATAGATAGCTATGCTCGTTTCCAATAACACACTTACAATTTGCTATTTTTATCTAGACCAAAGTGAAGTTGGTGACTCAGTCGGAGTATCCATACAAAGCCAAAACGGGAATCTGCCATTTCTTCTCCTCAGCACACAGTGGTGTTACTCTGAAGAACTATACAGTCCACAACTTTGGGTAACTTTTCTTCTTCTCTTTTTTTTTTTGTTTTGTAAAAAGTTATCTGCAAGTCAACAGGCAAAAGCATTACCATGAAATTGATGATTATTCACATGGAACCTGATTTTCATGGATTGCCAGGGACAGAAAGCGTGGGTGTGGTATTGGTTGCCATCCAATGACAGAGTGCAGTTCGTACTCTGTCAACAAAGATGTGGAACTTTCAGCAGCTCAAAGGTTTTTGACTTTAGGTTAACTTTTGTGGGCCAAAGGTTGCTCTGCTTTATAGCAAACTGGATACACTTTATGGAATATTTGAAAGAACCACAATTCACTTTAATGCAGGTTAGGTTCATATCTATTCAGAAAGAGACAGCATGTTCCTAATTTTGGTTCTGTACATTACCACAATGAATTTTGAACAAAACATTTCAGATGCAGTTGAAGTTCAGACTCTCAGCTTTAATTCAGTGGGTTGAACAAAACGATTGCATAAAAATGTGAGGAACTAAAGCATCTTTTAAACACAACCCCTTCATTTCAAGGGCTCAAAAGTATTTGGACGAATTCAATGTACTTGGTTAAAAAAAACCTTTGTTAGCAATGACTGCCTGAAGTCTTGAACTCATGGACATCACCAGACACCGTGTTTCCTCCTTTTTAATGCTCTGCCAGGCTTTTACAGCAGTTTTCAGTTGCTGTTTGTTGGCTTTTCTGTCTGAAGTTTAGTCTTTAACAAGCAGGCATTTAGCTAGAGGGGCGCTAGGGCGTATTTTTGACACCCTGGATCGATTTGGGACGCCCTGTTGCTCCGTGA
>JARVJO010000269.1:968931-991551 GCA_031762555.1 Cynodonichthys magdalenae
CTCTCTGCTTAGGCTGCTGCCCCCGCGACCCGACCCCGGATAAGCGGAAGAAAACGGACGGACGGACGGACGGACGGTGAATGACATAACAAAGTAACTGCCCATGAAATAGCCTTTGAGTCAATTGTCCAATTACTTTTGGTCCCTTTAAAATCTTAGTGGACACGTTAAGAAGCTGAACTCCTAAACCCTTCATCAGTTTTAATGTGGATACCCTCAAATGAAAGCTGAACGTCTGGACTTCATGTCCATGTTCATTATATAACTATAACTTGAATATGTTTCAGGAAACAGTTAAAACAGTGTGTCAGTGTATGACTAGATATGGACCTAACTGTATGTTAGAAAACTTTTGTTTGTTTTCTCTAGTCTGATGCTGATAACTTTTAGAGCTGTGATTAAAGACTAAATCAAAGCTGTTGTAGCTTAAATTTTAATGCAACAGATTTAGCAAAGCTTTTAAATTTGTTCTCTTTGTTTTGTTACATAAGTTTGTTACATAATCTAATTCAACAGCTTTCTCATGTTTCCTTTAATGCAGTTTTGTTAGCCATAATTTACTGTAATCAAAAGTCTGAACATTTTATTTGAACATTTTATTCCCTGACAAAGTTCATTTTATTTTGCCTAAATATTATGAATAATGAGTTCAATATACATTGTTTTTAAGCCACTCCAGTTACACTTTGTGAAAAACAGACACAAGGAAGATTGAACCACATACAGCTTGATTTAACTTTGCAAGTAGGGCTTCAGATAGGTTTAGTGTATTTTTACCAATGCATTGCTAAAGAGAATTCCCAACACAGAGATGAACTAGACTACTATTAAACAGGAAGGCAGTCTGAGTAGTTATAAATCTGAACGTAGTAATCATCTCACGTGCAAAGAAGCATAAATCACTTGCCATGGAAATGAGAGGATGAGTGATAACCATGGCCTAGTGCCCGGTGGTTTGTGTTTCCACCAGCTGGCCTGCGCTGTCATCCAGGCAAAGAGTTTTATAAGCCTCTGCTTAGCAGAACACAGCCATTGGCAGCTGAAAAAGGCGGCGTTCAAGTGTTTCACTTAAGAGCAGATTTGCACCGCTGCTGCTGGTCCCTGGATCTCCATCAGACAACCTGGATCATCTATGCTCTGAAAACAAAAGGAATCAATGAAGAGCTGCGCCTGAAACTCTGAATCACGACAACTTTAGCTGTTAAAGATGAAGGAAAGAGATGGACGTGAGCACTAAAATGTCACGCCTTTCAAGAGGTTTGTTCTGTGAAATGTCAGAAGAATTCTTCCTAATTCTACTTACAGTCTCTGCTGTGAAACCATCACGAGCACAAAGGGACCAATGACATTGTGGAAAACAATCAGAATTGCAGCAATAAGTTTTGATTGATCTGCCAAACACACAGTGTGCTCTGCACCATTAGCTTTGTAAACTAGGGTTGTCTTGAGCTTTCAAACCCACAAAGTGTTTTTACTTACTGTGTCATTACAAACACCTGATGGTGTTGTCATAATTGAATTTGAATTTATTTCATAAAAGGACAATGCGTATTAATCAGCATGAATGCATCGTGTAAATATGCCAGATTTAGCCAAAAAAGCTAATTTTCATCTGTAGTCCCCTTGCAGGTTGATGGAAAGAATTCAAAAGAATTACAATTAACATGCATAACAACATACATGACCTATCGTTTATGACACACTTCAAGAGCTAAAATTTAGTGTAATTTACAATAACAATTCATAATAAATTTAAAAACAAGTCACATGCCAAAAAGAAGAGGGAAAAAAAACAGTCTTTTAAAATTTATTTATGACGTTGAGTTTTGATTATCTAATAACCATTGTTTAAGTGATTTTTTAAAAGAGTTGAGGGATGATAATTTTAGAGTGAAATATTTAATGACCCCCCCCCCATAGGTGTATGGAGGACTGAAACTGACATAATACAAAAAAGCAGAAACAGATTTCATAATTTCAAATAAAATAGAACATTGTAAATTAAATGAATTCAGTTGAGTTTATTTATATAATTCTAATTCTCAATAAAAGTCATCCCAGGCCACAAAACTAAAGGAAAAAACAAGTGGAAATTTAGATCTCTTAAATAGCACATTCACATACAGTATGTTATGAAATACCATTTAGTAAATGTTATCTTTTTAAAGAAGCTAAAAGACTGTGTTGAAACTTCACTTCATTGCACTCCTCCATCCTGAGCATCACATTGAAACAGCAGAAAGGAACAACTTCCTTTATCGGGAAGAAACCTGCAGCAGGAAGCGGCTCGAGCCTTTTAGAGAATTTTTATTACCTTTTTAATTTTATTGTTTCTGATCTGTGTGAAAGAAGGCCCTTCATTACCTAAATTAGGCTTCAAGTTGAGACTATTTGCTGTTTAGAATTAAAAATATTGAAAATAAATGCAGCATCGTTTTTTGTTGTAGCTGTACGTTGAAAATAATTCGTTTTTTATGTTTTATTGTTATTGCACCAATTTGTACTTCATTTATTCAACCATGTCTTTGTTTCTTTTCTTTTTTGTATTTAAATTAAGTTTCTTTTTTTTTTTCCACATGAACATTTTTGAATTTTCTCCGTTCCGTACAAATACACTTTGCCTTGTTAAACTCGAATTAAAAGTAAAGCAAAGTAAAGATGATTTTCAGACTGAGTAAATGTCAATGTCATGCTACCACTTGGATTGCTGGTCTACCCTTTTCAACAATCCTCTGATCCAGCATGAAAACGTTCCTTTTGACCTGCCCCTGTCTTCCAGAATTGGACGTCTCTGCGAGGAGGAGTCTCATCAGGGGGTCAGATCTTTACTGCTGCACAGCAAAAAGACAAACATGATCATAAAGTCAGAGTGGCTTTTCAGTGCATAGAAAGGGGCTCCGTATATCTTGTGTAATGAGCCTGGCAGCGGAGGGCATCACAGATACCCCCAGTGGGAATCATCCGGCGGGATGACAGGAAGGGGTAGCAGAGGGGGGCCGGCATATGTTCAACATAGTAAGAAGAAACAAGTATATATGAAATACTTGTTCAAAAGCAGATGTACTAATGAGGGGGAAAAAAGATGAATAGTGGATGGATTCAATTGCGGGGAGGATGGTGAAAGAAATGTTCATTTATCGAATATTTTCATCAAATCTTTCCTCATACTTTCCTCAACTCTCAAACTTATTTCTATAGTAAAGTTTAAAATCCGCTTATACACAAGACAAAGCCAGAAACCTCACGAGAATGTGTTTCTATTCCTCAGTGGTCAAGAGGAGGCGATGATGGGTCAGCTGGTGCAGTCCGGTCCGCTGGTTGTAATCGTGGATGCTGTCAGCTGGCAGGATTACCTTGGAGGCATTATCCAGCACCACTGCTCCAGCCAGTGGTCCAACCACGCTGTTCTGGTTGTTGGATATGACACGACTGGTAAAAGCTGCCTTCATGCGCGCAGAGGGAGAATCACTGTTTAACATGCACAGATGTAAATTTTACAGAAAAAAAAAAAACATGGACTGTGAAAGTCCTGTCCAAAAATAAAATATGTGCCTCTTAGTCAGATTTGTAAACACATTGCTAATTGGATAATATATTTTTTTTCTCTCTATGGCACAAAAAAGATTTATTCTGCATTCCTAAAATAATTACTAAAATCTTGGCAATCGAATGCCTGCAAAATAATTTTTCTTATTACCAGCAAAACTTACGTTCCTGTTTTTTTTTTAGGATTTCCTTGGTATGCAATTTAAAAGAAAATCAAAGCAATACTTTGATTTATTTTGTGCACTGTAATATTTTAGTATCTGACTTGGGAACTTTATCTTATCAGCCTTTTAAAGCAAACAGTTACCAGAGATTAACAGGGTTTCACAACATGTGCCTGAAGCTATCTTTACTTTCAACTCCATATCAAATAAATGATGAATAAAAAAGGAAAAAATAAGTTTTATATTTACTTTGACATTTGTTTAATTGCAAACAGAAAACTCCAATTTAAGTTATTTTAATTTGTAGTATTATTCTTAAAGGGGGGCTGTTATGTATTTTCCAGGCCCATTTCAATTCTATACCAAAGTCCGGCAACAGTGTTACTTTCAGTTGTTATAAAAATGCTGTATCAAAAATAAATTTAACTTTGCATCATATCTAAATTTCTTAAAATTGGCCTCAGTCTTTTTAAGAACCTCCCACCATTGCTGACATTCCCAATTCAGCACATCTTCACAACAATTCTTCTGGGGTGGGAGCTCGACTGGGGACAGAGCTTGAGGGAGGAGTTAGGTACAGTAGGCGGTGCTTTGTACCAGTGTTTAGGCAGCTCCACATGGCTAACACAGGAGATTCAAAAATTGAGTGAATGAGTCAAAGCAACACTTTGTGTATGTTTTTGATGAGGAAGTTTTAAAGATGAATATATATTTCCAATGAAGGTATACGACCACGTGGGTTTCCCAATTTTATCTGATTTGTGGTTGTAGATGGTTACTAAACAAAGTCATTGTTTCTTTTTTTTAAATGCAAAATTAGTTTTTTCTTTTCAGGATTGTGACATTGTTTAAACTTCTATCGACTTTGTTTTTTGTACCAGTTGTCCCACCTTTAACGTCTTAACCCAATTTTTTTCTTAGCATCTTAGCATTTTTCTTAGCATTAATTATTTCACACAGTCTTGTTCTCAAAGTACAGAACAGAAAAGTGGTTATGCAACAGTATAAACACACCCAGGCACAACCGGTGCTTCTGTATTCTGTAAATATTTCAATGCATGTTTTCTGTTGTAGGGGAAGTCCCGTACTGGATTGTGCAGAACTCCTGGGGAACCACATGGGGAAACGAGGGTTATGTTTATATAAAAATTGGTGGTAATGTCTGTGGTAAGTTCATAACCTCTTGTCATTGCATGCATTTTTTTTTCAGCGCGTCAACATTGCTATGTTTAGTATACCCTCATGGATTAACCATCCCTCACTTTTTTTTTTTGGTATTATTTCCAGGTATCGCAGATTCTGTGGCCGCTGTTTTTCTTTGACAGTTTGTTACTGATGTCGTCCTACGTGTTTGTGTGCTTCCCATTGCACTAACTTTTATTTATCTTCAGTATCACTTTGAATAATGCTTTTATTGAAATGTAACCATCTTGCATCACTACAACAAAATAAATCACTTCAAATGTTTGCAAGTGTAATATGTATAACAGATTAACAGAACACTCCACTGCAAAACTGCAACAACATTTTCACTGTACAAAACATGCATCTTATTAAATACATAAAACAGGTACATGAGTATTAGGACTCAAAAACCATCTATACAAAAATCCCATTAATTACTCTATAAATACATAAAATTATGTAGTACTATACAAAACATGGCTGTACCAGTTATATCCTTATGTACACTTTTTGGCTTTCATTTTCTCCTATTTATGCATGGCAGACAGGTTGGTTTTTTACGTTGACATTGATGTAGTCAAATTCCATCCTGTGTACATGTTCATTTTCACCTGAGGTGCATCTTAGTTTTCTGAAATGGCCTCCGTGACGTATCGAGATGAAATATGTTTCATTTATGTAAAATCCCAGTAGCATTGTCTCTTCCTTCAAGGTTTGATCATTCCTCCCACAGATCTATTTGCCTGCAGGTCAAGTAATTTTCAGAAGCCGTCTGCAGCACTTTGTGCCTCAGAGTCAAGATTAGAGTAAAACAACAAAATAGCCTGATTTGGCTTCGTGTAATATTTGGTGTCAGCAACAATTTTTGTTTATTTCACATTTATACTTGCTTTCCCTACTTAACTATAAAATATAAAAATCTGATTAGCAGACATTAATTCCCACCCTTATAAAGAGAAACATTCAAGTCTTTCACAGCGTACCTCATGGTGGTTATTCAGTAAATTATGCATCGACTATCTCAACAGTCGCCCTGTTTGTCTACTTTGCACAGGTTGCTATAACTTTTGGATAAATGTTTTAGGGCTGCCACATTTATTATAGCAAAGAGAAGCCAGGACAGTTGACTGAGGCACACTAGTCTGAGTCTTCACTGCTGCCATAGGAGCTGTCACAGCATTCAGCCATGTAGAGGAAGGTGTGAACGTTGGGATTGAGTTTCGGCACCCAGTGCCGGGGCACCAGGAATGTTGCCAGGTTAAACAGATCCACAAACACTTTGTAACGATCACTAAATGGAAAGAAAACCATGTAAATTACAAGTTATGCGATGAAATTGCTGTAAAAACACAGTAACATAGAAATTAACTTTGAAAGACAGTAAAATGGCTTTTTCATCTTTGTTATGCGGAACACCATCACCAACTTGTCTCAAAGTGTTTTCAGGGTGAATAATGATAAGATTAAGGTTTTTATCAAACAATACCTGACAGTAGATCTTAGGTAGTGGTAGCCAGATGAGCCCCCTGTTCCTGCTTTGCTGCCAATCATTCGGTGTACCATGCAAACATGATTGTCTAAAAACAGAGAGCAAAGAAAAACAGTTAATAACTGTTGATCCAAGTTTTTTTTAATTAACTCCCCTTGTGACACTACTTTCGGAACACAAAAAAAACTTTTATCTTTCTCCGGATTAGAGCGGTTGCAAGTAGCAACAACCGTACACGGCACAGAATTTAGACATTTTGATGTTGAATTAACCGAAGGAAACGGGGCTGCATTTACTTCCTGTCCTCCGTCTGCATTTCGTGACATCGATGCTACGTCATCAGCAACCCGGCAATATGAGCTGTAAGTTTAGCTTAAGTTGTAAATCATTTTGGCACATTTTTAATTTACTTTTTAACTCTCCTTGTTGGTCCAGCTTAAGCTTTTGGCAAGCTATGACAAACCACTGGCGTCTTGTAAAAGTTTATTCAGCAATTCACACACAAGACAAAAAATACTCACATCTCCATTTTGTCATGAGAGTGTCGATGTCCATGAGGGATGTGAGCAGCTGGAAAGGGACCTGGAACCTCGGTTCTTCCCTTAAAAAGGTAAGAGAATTTATTTATTTCTTTTTTTATGTTTTACTTGTTTTAATAAAAGCACTTTAAATTTTAATCACTTTAAAAATAAGAGCAGCTGTCACCTGTTCATCACCTCCAGCCCCGCAGTTTTGCACTAATTATCACTTTCCAGTAACTGCTGGGTGACTTTGTCTGCTCTGGTGAAGCCTTAATTAGCCTCATGTGACATTCTGTCTTTACCACATATGTTTTATGAAACTACATGTTTAGTCTGTTGAAGCTTCCTCAAAGCCTCTTAACAACCACTGTAGGTGTCACATGAACTTGATGGGTGACAGGGCTTCAGAACAGGGCTTGTGGTGTGGAAAATTTTATATAGGAGGAAATATTAAGTACCCCTTCCTAAAACCCACAGTCAGGTGTTCTGAGGCTAAATGTTAGATGTCTTTTTAAGAGGTGCCCACACTTCTGATTTGTAAAAAACCAATAAACTGTATTAAAGCACCTTAAATTGGGTAGTTTTGCAGGTGATGAAATGTTAAAAAATGTTCTTACCTGTAGAAGTAGATCATCAAAGCACCTTGGAGAGCCTTGTAAGAGAGCCGCCTTTCACCTAGTTGCCAAAAAAAACAAAACATTATTTTTAAAGTAAACTGACTTTTTTTATTATTTGTACATATTTGAGCTCGAGTTTAAAGTCCACACGAGAGATTTCGAGTGAGCTCTAAACAAACACCGACAATTATAACATCCGATTAAACACCTACCCTTGCTGACCAGGTGGTCGTGACGCTTTTCATCAAACAGAGACACGAAGAGCTCCCTCTGTTTGACGAGCTCAGCCATCAGCTCCTCCTTCTCCTCGGATTCTGGCATTTTCTATAAAAATAAATAACACCCGCAAACAAAAATACAAGTTCTGTCAATCATCCGAGCGCTCCGGGGCGAAGCAGGGAAAGTTTGTTCTGGGAGCTCGAGTCATTTCTTACCTCGATTTTCTCCTTCTCCACATTCAACCCATCAAATATATTGATTTTCAGCCTTTCCCAGAAATTGAATCCATCCACCTCCAAGCCAGGAGTTCTCTCCAGCCACTCCTGAAAAGAACAACCCAAAGGTTTTATGACATTTATACCCTCTTTAGTAGCACATTAGCTTCTCCAGGGCAGATGCAACAAAACACTAACCCTATGTTAATTACCCTAAACCGGAAAGAAATCAATAGCTTTGAGACAAACCTCAACCAGCTTCAGAAGTGTTGGCTCCTGTTCTGTTTTGAGAACCATCTCACTCTCATGGCCTTTGAAATTGTCTCTGTAGTGTCGTCTGTTGTATGGAACCCTCAGGTTGTCGGGCACCCCGATTTTGTTCTCCAGGAGCCGAAACTGAAGACTTTGAAAGCCAGAGGCTGCAGACAGGTATTCTCTGTGCACACAAATAAGCATTAAGTGCACATCACGCCCCCCCCCCCGAGTACACCAACATGAAGAGGTGCCTCCCATAAAAATTTTAGCAATGAAGTAGAGAAGGATAGAAGTTATTTATGAGTTTACCTGAAGTCGAAAAAGTCCAAGGCTGTCATTGTTTCCAGAACTGCAAATTGGTCGACCAACAGCCTGAAGATCATTACAATCCTGTGGATGCGAGTGTTAACTTTGAGCATGTTGCGCTCATCTCTAACCTAAAGGGAAAGAAACAGTTGATGAGTTGACTGCTAATTACTGTAAAACCTTCAACTACATCCTAAAAAAATGAAGAAAACAGTTGTTCTTTAATTAGTTTGTATATTTTGATAATTATTTGTAGAACCTAATGCTGTATGCTTCTCTTGCAGAGGTGAGAGGGTTATATAACTGCAGCTCCACTTTTGAGTTCAGAACATGAGCAGAATTTAGATTTTTTTTTTTTCTCTTGACTGAACTTCAAAACCAGGATGTCTGATATAAATTTTTACTTTTAATCAGAAGAAGTAAAAGTTCAGCCTTTTCTTTGAGTAACGTTCAATCCTAAACACCTGTGATGTGCTTGAAGATCTAAACTCATTAGTACAGACGGTTCTTGTCCATGCGACTTACATGTCCACTGATGAAGATCTCTCGCACCGAGTCCAGCTCAAAAAGAATCTGTTTGAACCAGAGCTCGTAGGCTGGGATGAAAATCAAAGGTTTGATCATCATAAATACTTCAGTGTCATATTAGAAAGTTAACACAGATAAAAGTCAAGGCTGGATTGGAATATCCTTCATTCAGGTATGGATTTGTGAAATCTGTAAAATATAACTTTTTTTTTTTAAAGCTCTAATGCTTGATTTAAATAAGTAGTTGGTTTTAATGTTAAGACTCAGTGACATCAATCTTACCTTGATGGGTGACAATGAAGAGGTGCTCATCGTGGATCTTGTTGCCTTTTACTTCACTTTGCAACACCTGAGCTGTAGTTATTTTACTGAGCTGAGGTTCAGTGAGACGATAAACATAAAAAAAAAATACTGAAATACCCATCTTTAAGTGGAAATAAAGCCAATGGATTTTTTTCTGAGGTTGTTTTTACCTGTAAATAGTCTCCATAGATAACTCCTCCATTGCTGGCCTTGTTTACCCCAGCCTGTGAGGAATCCTCATCTTCCTCTAGAGGAGGTTTATTTTTGAATAACCTTGAAAACAAAAAGGAAAGAGCCTATTGTTAATTGGGGGGTTTTTCTTTTCTTTCTTTCTTTTGTGAAATTAGTAATAGAACAGGTTTCCATTGAATTAATGTGCAAAAGAAAAATAAATAAAAGTGCTAATTTAGCATCAAATTAAACATACAAATGCCTTTTCTCGAAGTACGGACATTCGCTCATGACGTATCCAAATCAGTTGCAGCAAAAAAAAGTTCTTCTTAGGGGACTAATAGTTTACTAAAACAGTCTTCTATGTGATTCACGTTTTTAAAGATTCAACTTATCCAATCAGTCATGAGCGTGCAGTCACCATCCGGCCCACCTCTATTTGCCTCATGTGATCCATGTTTACATTCGGCTGGGACTACTTTCTGGACTTTGTTTCACTGGCTTTAGAAAAAGATCAACAGGAACCTTATTCAAATTATTATAAGAAAAGTATAATCCAATTACAAAAAGTTAAACATTGAATACGTTTACTGGAAGTTAAATACTAATATAGAACTGAGATGTTTTTTTATGATACTGTCCTGATCATAGGGCAGTTTTGCTTTTTGTACTGATGAGTGTAACAACATGAACTTGTTACATAAGAGAGGGAAGGACATTGTTTTGTCAAATCTGTTGACATGACCTGCCTGTATGTACTGACATGTACTTTAACAGTGTTTCAACATTTTTTGCCAGAAGTGACAAAACTTTTTTTATTATTATTATTATTTGAAAAGCTCATGCTTTAGTTGTCTTCATCTATTGCTAAATTATAGACATATTTTTGTGAGACTCTGGAAATTTCTGTTGCCAGACTGTAGGTCAATCACCCGTAAATATTTGCTGTTTGGTTAATATTTTCTTCAGCTTGTCTTTGAAGCTGGTCATTTCTAATGTTCTGAGAATACTGCTTACTGTTTTCAAAGAAAACACTTTTTTATACTAATAAAAAAGGGTTAAAAATACATACATACTCTCAAGTGTGGCAGTCCACAGCTTGTTGAAAGCGGAAAAAATGTCAGTCTTGTTAGACCTGTAGGATCAGCCGACTTACAAAGTTCATGGGAACTATTTGTTTTCAGTCACAGGTGGCACATTCGGTTGGAAAATAATGACAGGCTTGTTGCTCCCCACCACCTGAGCCCCACTACAACACACCGTCAGTCACAACAAGCAAGACTCCTTTTGAAAAAACAGTTCAGCCAGTTTCATCAGCGGAAAAACTCAGAAGCCGTGGTCCACTCTCTAAATCTCCCAGATCATTAGCTTTGTTTTTTTTCCTCTTTGTGGACTTATCAAGTTGAGTCCCATCAGTGTGTGCAGCGGTCCTAAGAAGATCAGAGGGATGATAATAAGCATCTATTTCTGAACTGGGACAAGGTACGAGCCGAGCATAAGGAGCAGCAGCAGCCCCAAAATGCTTTGTTCTTGTTCCCGTTTAGCCAGGGTAAACAGGACTCTAGTGGATGATGAGTTATGATGGAAATAGCCTTTGAGATGACATGAAACTATCGCCGTAGATTTAATAAACCTGTCCATCAGATGAGTGGACACGGGTGTCATTATGAACTGTCTCCAAGGTCTGAGTAAGTCTGTGATTAAAAGAAAGCAGGGCTGTGTTCTGTTCTGTTCTTTCTCAGCCATGCGGACCCCCAACTATGAAAGTTTACTGGTGTGACTGCCTGCTACACTTTTCCTTGAACTCTGCAATCAGTTTCCTGCTGCAGGGATGCGTTTTTTTATTTTTTTATCAAGCAACATCTGCTTTGCCATGAGCAATGATCTGTGATCTTAATATAACTTTGAATCATTTTCATATCTCATCCCATCACCCTAAATGTCAGCATTCTTATCACTGACGTGTTTAAAATAAAATAATGTGACATTAAAACAGAACAACAAATAAATCAGCATGTAATAGAGATTTTTATTTATTTTTTATCCTGAAACTCAGCAGTAATCATCACAAATGAGATTGTTATATACTAAAAATAATCTGCATTTATTTTAAAAAAGTCGTCTTTAAAGCACAACATAAACTATTTTGGATTTACTGTATTTTATTTTTCTCAATATAGGCATGTTGGTGTGTTCGTTAACGCTGACAACCTCACAGCAAGAAAATACTTTGAGTTTCGCCTGAGGCTTTTCGTGTTAGCCCTGTGCCCATGGAGTTTTTCTCTCTGTGAAACTTACTGTGAAACATGAACTGTACAGACAATGGACAATGAATAACACCCTAAACAAAACTCTGTTGGATGGTGCATTTTAGTTAATTGTATTTTGTTTTTTTAATTTTTTTTTGCAAATGCTAAGAGGTAAATATCAAGTTGCCATGTGGGGAACAAAGACTAATAAAAATCTGTTTTGTGAAGAATTTAAAATAATGAATCTGTGGTCACAAGGGAATAGAGTCTGATTGTCTTTCTGAACATCTGTTGTTCACACTGTTTGAGTGTTTTGGGCAAGTTTATACCAGTTTTGTTTTGCATTTTAACACCTTTGTGCAAAAACACTTGCAAGTAAAAGTAGTGGGTGTCTCTCTTACAGTGAATCCTTACTAAAGTTTTCTTTTTTTTTTAAATAGGGAAGTGAAAACACACACACAATCATAAATTTGAAAAAGTTCTACAAAAATTGTTACAATAAATAGGGGGATTTTTTTCTGTTTCACTTACACCTCTGAATTTAAATTTGTCTCAGCGTGTCTGCTTGATTATGTGCCAAAGAGTGGATGTACAAGCTGTTGCATAAAAGTACGTAAAAGATTAATAATGAAATCTCGCTCACATTGTGTGCTTGTTAAAAACGAATAACATTCGATGCACAAAAAAAAAATATATATATAAAAGTGATGTGATAAAAGTCACAGAGGGACACCAAAAAAAGGAGACAAATTTGACAACTTGTTAAATTCTGTATCTTACATCCCACATAAATAAAATTTCAATGTGTAGCTTGTGTAGCTACAATTCTGACCTTTATTAAATGTATTTTTATCACTCTAAATTTAAAATGAACTAAATACACCACAAACAGAAAGTGATACATTCTACAGATAAGTGCTTTTGTAAAATCATTTCATGTTTGCATTTCCAGACCTATATCCTTGAAACGAAACTCAGCTGACCTATGGTACATCTTGATTTTTTTCCCTCTTCAATGCTCTGATGTGTGTTTTTTTTTTTCTTTTTTTTTTGCACAATTCATTTGGGTCTTTGATGTTCTTGCAGAGAAGTGCCTTTCCTTTTATATAAGCCTTTGAAGTAGGTCTAGTTGCAGTGCATAGAGAGATACCACACTGTTTCTTGGCAGTACTTCGTGTGGTCACAGCGAGACACTGCAGCAGCACTGCAGTTTATTTTAATATTACTTGCTTAACCATTCCATTTGATGTCTCTTTAAACTAACCTGGAGTACCTAGAAGCGATTGTTTAGCTCTCAACATCTGCCTTACTAATCAGAAGAATTTGACTTGATTGTTTGATGAAGGCGCTCGAAGCAACAACGCTTTCTGACCTCCTGACGAAACAGCGTTGGCTGCAGTTATAAGTGGGCTGCGATGTGATGTATAGATCAAAAGTCAACTGGGTGACTTTCTGAACTATGCACTTTGTACCACTAGAGAGCATCAGAGGACTTAAATGAAACATTTGAGAGCTTATTTGACATAGCTGAGTTCAAATTAGAGGATTTTTCAGTAAGGGTTTTGAAACTCTTTGTATGGCCAAATCAAAACAAATGGAATTCTAGTGTGAAGAAACAGTAGAAAATTGCTCACATGGGAAACTAAATAATACATTTCATTATAGTTGTTTGTATGTTTGAGGGACGACAGTAAATCCAACAGTAGTGATGATGACAGCCAGTGAATTTGCTCGGTTGAGCTGTATGTATCATAGCATTGTAAAAGAAAATATAACAACATGATCTGTGGGATGCGTGGACAGCAAAGAAGAGGCAGAAACAGGAGCATAAAACAACTTTTGAGGAGAGAAAATTCAGCTCCCATTTGGATGAACTGCCGTTTGAAGTATACCATGAAAAAGAGACCACTTTATTATGAAGGGGTTGTTTTCAGAATTATACATTCCATCACTGACGCTCCTCTGGGCTTTGATGAATACCACTTCATGATCAGTGGGAATGCTGATCACAAACCAAATGTCATTGGTGAAAAAAAAAGAAAAGTTAAGCAATCAAAGGATCACATGAATCTAAGCCTAAAATCCTTTATTGGGTTCTCTTCGAGTACTCTGTTTTTTAGTCTACATCTCAGGTAAATTACACTCAAAATTTCCTTGCCTTCAATTCACACACTTCAACTCAGAACAGCTTCAAGCAGCTGACTTCATAGCAAAGCTGCATTTGTCTTCTTTGGCTTTGTAGCTCAAAGAGTCTTTTCAATCATTAATGCAATTTGTGCTGTTTATTTTTTATTTAAATACTCTTGCTATTCATGCATCACGACTTTGAGAGACTTTCTTTGATGATTTTCAAATTAGTGTCTGATTAGCCCAACACTCAACATGTTTTGCCTTTTTGAAATTTGCTTGAAAACCTAAGAATGAATTTGTAAAAACTTTACAGTTGCTGATAAACAACATATCCAAAAGAACCCTAAAATCATTTTATTCAGACTTGTGATCTATATTTGGGTCTTCGTAATCTTGTTTATGTAAGCTGGTTTCATTAAATATTTGTGCTGATAAAATATTCATTCTTGGACAAGAAGCCAAGTCAAAAAAGATTATGTCCAATAAATGTTAAATTTAATGGAAGTAATAGTTGACTGCATGTTGTGGATACATTATCACTTGTAAATACATGTTACTACATGCCCAACTTTCTGTCAGTTACTCAGAAAATGGGGATGAAGCCCAACATGATCCACATCTATGCAATCACAGCAAAGTAACCAGTAAAAAGAAATCCTAAGACATAAAAAGAAGGAAATTAAAACCAGCTTGACTTTATTTATGTATAAACACAACATAATTACTGTTAATGACTTGTACAGACATATATTCAGTTTCTTAAAAAGAAACAAAACAAAAAGAAAAGAAAAACTGCATAAAACTCTTGGATAATTTACAAAACATGGTGTCCCTGTGATATCCAAGACACACCTGTGCTGCTTCACATCAAAAAGAGTTCCATCACATCTTTTCTGCACTTTTTTTCCCACAATTACTACTGAGTATTTAAGCATCTTTTTTCCCCCCATTTAAAAGCATCTCAAAGGAAAATAAGGACATTTTGATGTTTACAGTGCTAAATCTGGTATACATAGTGGTTGTTTTGTGAGGATATTTTAAACATCAGAAGTCTCTGATTTTAAAAACCAAATATTTTTTTTCAAGAACACTGCTTGCTCTGTGAATCCATGAGCCTGGTACTTCTAGAAAAGTGCAGATATGCATTATGTAAACATTTCCTCTGTTCCCATAACACTCCGTTAAGCCAAGCTTTTTTTTTAAATGAGAACATAAAAATCAAACATAAAACACCTACATAAGCTTAGCGTCTTGTTAAAAGCACTGGTGTTCCTCTGCTTCCGAGTCCAGAGTCCAGAAGGCTTGTGCTACAGAGGAACTCACCTGTAATTGCCATGTTAAGGCTTAGTGTCGTTGTACATTTATTCTCAAGTCTTTAGGCCACAATGCACAGCATTGCTTTCGACCCAATTTCTTTCATTGTTTACTTTATTTTCCTGGTTTTTGTTTATTTTTAATCTATTTTTTCCTTTTGCTTATCGTTTTTTTTTTTTTTTACAAAAGAAAACAACACCCAATGTACATGTCAGCAACTATTTCAGTTGCTTTTCATTTTGTCCACTTTTACGGCCCTACCAAAAAAAAAAGTCTCTTTGGCAAACAATGCACCTCAAATTGTTACCTTTTCCCAATTTCACTTTGCCGAAGAAAATGAATGTTATTAGAGTTGTCTGCTAATTCTGGGTACTGCTCAATAGAAAGCACATAGTATCCATCGTAGCCCAAAACCTTTCCACCGCTCAGTAGCTGCCTCTTTTCTCCTTCTGTCCAGGGGCGAACCCCTTCCTCGCCATCTCGCACTCGTTGCTGCTCCCGGGCCCAAGCACCCGCTAGAGCACGCTGACGTGCCAGCTCAACAACCCGCGCTTTCTCCTCGTCCACCGTTGAACCGTAGCGGATGTGAAAAGCAAGAGCACCGGCACGAATTTCTACATCCGCAAAACGGCGAGTCCGGCTGTCCATAACTGTGGTGGACTGCGACACTGTCACATTGACGCCATTCTCTAGAGTTTTATGTCCACTGGTGAGGTGCAGTGCAGCTAGGTCCGAATCTGGAAGGCCTGGCTTGACAAAGTAGTGTGTGTCCCGTCCTTCGATGGTGAAATGGAGGTCTTCCAGATAAAAGGCGTTGTTCAGGATTGTTGCAACCTTAATGCAATCCTCACCTGCCACGTTGAGTGTGTGAGTGTGGACACTGCCCTTGTAGATGGCAAACATAACAGCTCTTCCGATGGGAGACTTTGCAGCTGAGAACCAGAGCCAAGACTTTTCACCTCTTCGACCTCGGCTGAGATGGACCTCTGGCAGCCGCTCAAACGACAAGAGAGAATGGGCTTGTCTGGTTACTTCCTGCTGGACCCCAGAGATAGACTGTAGGAAAAGTGCAGTGAATCGTTAACGCCTGAACATGGCAGAACCTGACTCTCCAGGCCATTTAAAACCAGCTACTGCTCTGCTGCTGGGTTTTTTCATCCCCATCTAAGATAATAGTGTTTTCAAGCTGTGTTCTTAAGTCTAAGTAGACGAATCCCTGATGACATTTATTTGTGTGTGTATGAGTGTGTTTCAACCAAAGACGGAAAGCATAAATAACATCAAAAAATGGTTCTAACAGTAGCATCACCAGATTGTTACATATAAAATTTGAAAGGATTAAAACATCTCCACCTAATAATTAAAGCTAGGTGGAAAAAAACCCACTCTCATTCTTCTATTATAATAATTATGCAAAAATAAACTAATTAATGTCAATATTCACTAAAAAACACTCAGGTCCAATTAAGAAATGACAGCTTCAAAAAACCATGGTAAAAGAAAGAAATTATAGGGAGAGAAGCTCAAATGTTCTTGTTTTTCAAATATTTTTAATCAATAGTAAATGAGAGGAATTAATTTTACCCACCGGCAGATCATCCCAGAGCTGACTCTTCCCTAGTTCATAAGATGGTATGCTTAGATCAAATTTTGGAACTGGATACCCAGGAATAGTGTTGTGAAGATGAAACCCAAATGTTACAAGCCAGCTGTTAACATCTATAAAAACAGAAGAAAAAAATAAATAAAAATAGACAATGTATGACTTAAATAGATTTGTATTAAAATAATACTATAATCATGATGCCTAATAATTTGTGTATTTCTGCCCAATTTAAACACTAAGAATTTGCTATATTGACATAAACAAGAGAATATAATATTTGAATGAATAGATGCACATGATTTGTTAACTTGTGATTTCAAAAGCAAATAATATTTATATGATTATAAAAACAAGTGATCATTTTGGTAAAATAAATATGGTCAATAGTACATTCAGCTTCAAGAACATTAAATCTTACCTGCAACATACTCTCTCAGTTCATGGACTTTGCTGATTGGGTTATTATTTCTAAACATGTACAAATTAAAAGGAGCTGGATCTTTGGCAATGTGTTTCCAAGTTGAGATATCTGGAATGGTCCACCTGCCAGACATTATATCATAATCCTGCTCTCCAAAGTGCAGCAGTTTGGTCAGCGGATCATATAGTCCTCCATGAAACCCAAGAACCAGCTGGAAGTCTGGGTTAGAGTCAAAATATATCTCACCATATGCAGTGTACTGGAGCTGTTTCACCAAAAGTCCATTGCTGGTGAAGACAGCCAAAGGTGTGCCAGTGTTATCACAAGCAATGTAGAACTCTTCTCCGCTGCTGATCTCCATAGCAAATAGGTGACCTTGGAGGTCATAGTAGAATGAAGTTATCTCCGAGCTGGAGTGATTGTACACATGAGTTATCCTTGCTGGGTAGCTCAGGTCTGCATAGAAGTATTGCAAGTGCTGGCCCAAGCTGCTTTTGGTTGACACTCTGCGACCAAGTCCATCATAGCGATATTGAATTGTCCAGCCGCTGCTCTTGCTGTAGACCCGCACCAAGAGTCCTTTTGAGTTGTACTCAAAGATTTCTGCTCCTCTTTGACGAAGAAAACCATCATCGTCCATTCTGTACTGGATATCTCCGAGTCGAGTGATACGATCTCGCAAGTCATACCGCAGAGGCAGAAGCCTGGCACTGTTTCCAGCATTTAGCAAGTGTAGATTTCCATTTAGGTCATATGTGTAACGCCACATTACTTTTTCATTTAAGTACACAGTTTGAAGTTGGCCATCCACATCATATTCATAGCTGTACTTGGTGGTGTTGGCAAAGGGACCAATCTTGAGCTCTCTTTTGGTGACTCTTCCAACATCATCATACTGGAACGTAATCCAATACATCAGTGATCGAAATATTTCATACTGGATCTCTTTGATTCGTCCATGTACATCAAAGTGCTTTGTGTATGTCATGACTGCAGTAGATATGATTTGGTTTATATCATAATAGATGACACCAAATTTTCCAAACTGTTCAATTTTTCCTGAGATGTCATCAAACTGGTATAGGTCAATGGGTAGGGGAGTTTCATTGATGACACCCTGAACACTGGTGACACGTAGGCTGCTGTCATAGGTGTAATCAAAGCGTGCATTGACCATGCCATCCTCGCTGAAGCGAAAAATCTGACGGTCCACCAGGGGGCCCACTTGCCGATACCGAATGGAGCAGATGAAACCCTCATTTTGCAGGTTGACGGTCTTCAGCACCCCTGCTGTCTCATCATAGGTGAAGCTGACCCTTGTGCTGTCATATAGGATCTCGGAGAGCTTATTCTGCCGACGGTACCTATACAGGACTCTACGACCTGTTCCAAGGTGAGCTACTCTTAGGAGGAGGCCATCTTCACTGTAGTCCACAGCTACTGAGGAGTTGCTCTCTGGTGGGTGATAAAGGTTCCTGTAGTAACCCACTGAACGGATGGTCTGCATGGTGTAGCGGGCTACGCTTGGCATGGTGACAGCAGAAAGTCTTTCGAGTGAGTCAAACTCAAATATGTACTGACGCTGACTGTGGAGCAGGAGAACCATGGACTAGGAGGAAAAGAGCAAAATACATAGATTTTTTTTCAGTCAGGTCTCTACATAATATATGTATAATGCAAAGCAGAGTGAGAGACAGAATTTCCTGCTTTGAGAAACAGTGAAACTGTTCATAAAAAATTTAGAAGGTAGAGAGAAGTGACACTTGTGAGACCTCAGCAACCAGTTATGTTGCATATCAACAAAACTGTCAATGTAATTAAAAAATTGACAGAAAATAGGAAATTAAACACCACATAGAGCTTAGCCAATAAACTTATACTGTATGAGGTAATTGCGTAGAAGACGGTTTGTTATTTTAAACATCTTTAACTGTAATTAAAAAGGCACATCTACACGGTCCAATCCCTTAGTACCTAGACCTGTTTGATCAATTTAGAGAATATGAATTTAAGAGCGTGCTCCGTCTCACAAAGGTTCACCACCCTCTCTGTTAAAATGTCATGCTCAGTCATCCGTTGCAACACTGAGGTTTCCTGTGCTCCCTGAGTCCCCTGTGTTACTTATGTCAGCGTTGACATGGCCTTTCTAGGTCACGCAATGACAGGAGGGAGCCAGAAGTGGATGATGAAAGAAAAAAAGAAAGAAAAAAACCTTTGCATGTTTTTGTTGTTGATCATTCTTGTTGCAAGTTTTAAAATCACACTTTAAAAATGAAGATAAATAAACATCAGAGGTTTGTTCCTTGTCATGCATTGACAGAATGCAGATTGCCATTTTTGGTTTCTGATCAAATGGGTTGTTTGTGTTTTTAAAAGTGCTTTAAAATGCACTTAAAATAAATTATGTATACTGCTACATATACAGCAGTCATTCTAAAGATAGAAACAGACCTAAAGTGGAAGCATTAGGATCTTGCATGCAAAAATAAATGAGAACTAAATTTCCCAAAGGAATATAAAAAATTACAGTTATTTACTTTAGTAATTTTAATTATATTTATATAGAGTTACAGTTTAGAGCATGAAATGTAAGTTTGGGCTAATATACTGAGAAAGTAGTTAAATAAAGTCAAAATGTCTGAAAACATGCAAATTTGTAAAATGTATGCCAGAAACAGTTTTCTCTTTCACTACAGTGAAGTACAATTCTACCGCTTATTCACATAACACTTTACACATCATTGTCTCAAATGTTCAGCTTGGATTTTTGGAATGTCAACACTGATTTGATTTATTTCCTATAAAAACAGTATTTCAACCTTATAGAATTTAAATTTATTAAAGTACACATATGTTCATATAGAGAAACTATTTGATTGGCCCTTCTACTCTATTATATGTGAAGGCTATTCAAAACTAATGTCTGGATGTAACATGAGCTTTTTGTGTTTAATCCTGCATTTTTTTTATATCCAGCAGGGGATGACCCCTGTGATTGCAACACATTCTGAAAAATCTTTGAGGAAATGACGTAACCTCTTTGCTAGTGTGTGGCATTGTAGATATTAAATGCTAAATTCTCTAAGTTTTTCATTTTTAATCAGAACAATGCATGATGGTGACAAGGAGGTCTAAGCGAGACAGTCACAGGAAGGCCTCCTGGCCTGGAGCCTATTTTGGTGGAGTTTACATTTTTTTCCTGTGCAAGTGTGGGTTTTGTTTGGGTATTCTGGTATCCTCCCGCAGATCAAAAGCAGGGGCTGTGGGGAAAGCCAGAACATGAGGCAGAGATAACAGTGCCTGCAGCTCAGAGAAGCAGGGAAAGGAGGACGGGGAGAGGTGGCAAACTTATTTCCGGTAGCAGATCGAGTTGGGAGATGGTCGTTTTCTTATTTATTGTTTGTTTGTTTTTTACATCCTATAGTGTCTGAGATGTAAAATACATTTGAGGCTGAGTTTTTGAAAAAAATCTGTGAAATAAAAAAAAAAAAGTGCAATTGCCCTATATGTTCATTTACATGGAAAATGGGGGGAAAATTTGTTCAACTTGACATGTATGTTTCAAAAAGTGGTAGCAGATTTAGTGATTTAACCTATAGTTTAGATCGTCATCTTATTAGTTCAGTTCAGACCTTTATTGTTCCTCAAGGGTAAATTTGGTTAAAGCAATGGTTAAAAAGTTACAAGAACACTAGACATAAGGAGAATACATGTTTAAACCACTAAAAACATACATGTCACATCCTGACATTTGTATGGAATAGTCTTCACACATATTACAGTAAAAGAGCCATTCAAATAGTTATTTTTTAATGTACTCAAATGTGTTCTTTATTAATTGCATTTTCTTAAAGTTAAAAACATTAAGCCATTATCACCTTAATAATCCTGACACATCATATACTGTAAACAGTGAAGAGACTGAAGGTTTCAATTTCCTTTGTGGAGATAAAAAATAGCCTGCTGCACAATATATCCCTGATATTATTTCTGCTGGTCATGTCATTTTCTCACCTGCTCAAGGTAGGTGTAACTCCATATCTTCCCATCCGCAAACACCCTGGAAATCAGGCGACCTTGGCCATCATACTCCAGCTTCTCAGTGGTGGGACCTCTCTGCAGGGCACTGATTTGCCCAGTGCTTGTGCGGCTCACATTAACTGGCAGTAGTAGCTTACTGCTGGGCATCCACAGGACTGGGTGGCCTGCAGTGTCGTATATAATTTTTAACAGGAACTTCCTGTGGTCATCGTAAATCTTCTCTGTCCTCAGGGTGCGATCATAATCAACAGAGAGAATGTTTCGTCCATTCACCTGTGGGTAAGATTTAACAATGGATTAAAAAAAAAATCCTCAAACTACACTGACTTCTTGCAGTGACAATGTAATACAAATGTGCTATCAAAACTTACAATCAATGCGCAAAAAGCTGCATCTTAAAGCACAAAAATCCTAATTCTGATATTATTATCTCGTCTAGGTGGATCTCAAAGTTACTTTTATAAAGACTCGTACTGCAGTTGTCACAAAGATTAACGCCCCCCTCATAAGCCTCATTAAACTTAAAGCCACTCTGTAAATTGCTCAGGTACTCTTAAATTAAAAGCTCCTAAATTTTGTGGTAACAAAAATTACAGTGAGTCCATGTACCCACCCATGTTCATAAAATACCATAAATCATAAATCTGAGCCAGAGACTAGAAAGGAGGAGTACGAGGAGGTGGACTTGTAGAAAATTGATGACCTTTTAAATCAAAGTAAAATGTTGTGCTTGTAAAATGTTTTAAATGAAATTTTATAACTGAAAAAATAAAAATACATTATATTTAAACAGAAATTACACTTTTTTAAAAAAATATTTACATATGTGCTAACTTGTAAAAAATGAATTTTAAATCAACAACACATTGAAAAAAAAGTCTGGAAAGGAGACTGTTTTCCATGTCTTGCATAACATGTTTTCTACCTTTTTTTTTTTCCCACAACACTAGGTACATGTTCGGGAACAGAGGAGATCAATAGCTGTAATTACGAAAGCAAAAAGCCAGCGGTCACATGGCAAAGTGACTGCCAAGAATTTTATTGTAGTTTAACCAAACAGACCTCAGAACGTTTTTACCCAATTAACACAAGTGTATTAAGAATTCCCACACCAATTTTGGTCCATTATTTTGTTTTCCTGCTACTCAAATCAATTTAGTGTCACATGTTTTACAAGCACGTGTTGTGCAATGATAAGCAATTTAAATTGTATTGTTTTCTTTTGAAATAGAGGTTTCACCTGCTCAAATAAAGTTATATTTCTGTACAAAAGCAAAAATAAAAGATAGTGTCATCATACATATGTTGCTGTCTCTTTTTTTGTCTGTGTTTTTTTTCAA
>JARVJO010000269.1:991651-1019984 GCA_031762555.1 Cynodonichthys magdalenae
GGAGTAGCGTGCCGAAAAACGTACGGAAGAAAAAATGATCTCAATAGTGTGAATGCCTATAAGGGCATTCACACTGATTACAACCCTCACTATGAAAATTACTCAAAAAAGATGAAGGGTTTTTCAGATAGTTATTCTAAAATAACAAATGGACACTCAATCAACGTGTCATCGTTGTGTTAAGGTTTGACCTCTTGGCGAACGGTGGCGCCTCTTTGACGCTGAGTTACGAGCGAGCCCCGTTCCCCACGCTCCACCGCACCGTGTGGCTGCCCTGGAACGTTTTCCATGTGATGGACACAGTGGTGATGAAGCGGGAAGAGAACGACATCCCCAGCTGTTACCTAACGGGTCTGGTCAGGCCCAACCCCCTCATCCTGGCCTCACCACTCTCCACTTTGTACAAAACCTCCCCAGAAGACAGTCCCATCATCCCCGAGACTCAGGTGAGACAGCATGGCAGAGTTGACTCAAAGGCATCATATTAAAGAGTTTTTATAGCCAATTCTGGAATTCGCCTGGTATCTGACTGTTTGGGAGGACTGCTATAAATTGACCCAAGTTTGATCCTAACATTTCAGGCTGTAGTGTTGAAAATAATTACGTTGTTATCTTCATTCCACCATGACTTGTCTTGCTTATTTTCAACAGAGTCAGATTGGCCTTTCAGCCTGCCTTTGGGCCTTTATTGAATTGAGGCATCTCCCCAAATACAAAGCAATAAATTTTGTCACAGCAGCAGCGATAAATAAATTCTCTGGTTACAGGCCTATGGATTTTGATTTGCAGCCAGTTCAGTAAAATCACAGTTGAAAACCACTAACTGCAAAATGTGACTGCAGTCTTTGCTGTTTTTTTTTTTTTTTTTTTAAGTCTGTGCAAAACATATCTGTGTTACATTCCAGCTGAGAAAAGCAAATCTGTATGTTTCTGCATAATTGCTGCTTCAGGTGCAAACCGAGACTCTCTTTAAAAAAAAAAAAACAGTAAAACTTTTCTAGTGCTATGCTATTTGATACTTTTTCTCAGTAATAACAAGGAATGGAATTCATTGATGCCTGTAAGCTAAGCCCAGTATGCAAACACACCAGTAGAATTTAGTGTTTGCAGATTGCTCAGTAATGTTATATACTGTAATTAGGGTCATTCTCTAAGTTAAATACACACTCCCGCTGCTCCTTTTAGCTGTTTTAAGTCCACACTTCACACCGGTTTTGGCACCAGTCTGACTGCTAATTAAAATTGCAGGTACTTCATGAACAAGTGGCCATACCAGGCAGTGACCTCAACCTGGTCTACCTGAGCTCCAGGGCAGCTGGCTACAAGCCCATCCTCAAGGTGCTGCTGACCCAGGATCGTCTCCCCTTTGGCCTGATGAAGGTGCACCTGATGGTGGCCGTCATGGGCCGTCAGTTCCAGAAGTCTTTCCCCGCCTTCCCCGACCTCACCTACACCTTCATCTGGGATAAAACAGACGCCTACAATCAGAAGGTCTTCGGCCTGGCAGAAGCTGTGGGTGAGTCCCCCCCCGCTGTGTAGCTGCCCACTGAAGTTGTTGTGCAAGCACGAGTTCACTGTCAGACGCCTTCAGGCACTGAACCCTGGTTGAACTTCCCGAGATTGATTTTACTTGTTTTTCAATTGAAGATTATTTAGCAGGGGACTGCTTTTGTTACCATGAGCAATAAAGATGTAGCAGTTGGTGTGAAATCCTCGAAATCCCCCAGTGCTGCATTTTTGAAGGCCGTTGCTTTTTTTTGCTGACTTGTTTGTTTTTGCATGTATGATATTTCAGCAGCTGTGCAGGAATGAAAATATTGCCTATGAGGCAGCGGCTGGAAAATACAATAAATTTAAAAAAGGATTCAAAAGACGAAACTTTTTATTTTTATTAGATCAAATTGCGTCATCTTTTGACCAGATGATACCAGAATAATTTGGTTTTAATGATAATTAAAGCACCCAGATATTGAGTTGCCGTCTGCTTCATTACAGAAGTACATGCTGTAACACTTGCATCTTGCTTGTATACTGACAAAGTTGTAAAGCTCTCAAAAGAACCGGTGGATATTGTTAGGAAGGATAAACACTGGAGCACAATGAAAAAGGATTCATTCACGGCTCGTGGTTTTAACCATATTGCAGCGTTTATAACGTTTGCTTTAATGGGCTCTATCTGAGCCTTTATTGTTTACATAATTCACCCCACTTTACACGCAGTTTTGCATTGTGCTTCATTTGCATTTACACAGGATAAATAAGAGAAGAGCACATAATCTCTAAACAGTGCAGGTGAGACATACAAAACCCCACAGGTCTTCTAAAAATCATCCCAGCCAGGGAGAACAGCAAAGACAAAGAGCCGGCAGAAACCAGCAGCTGCATAAAACAACCGCAACATGTGCTGAATGTCTTCCAAAGCTACAAGCCTCATTGCTGCTATAAGTGTCAAGTAAAAAGGTTGCAGCCTTGCTCACCGTGGGTATCTGCTGCCATTATTTTCAGTGTCAGTGGGATATGAATACGAGTCCTGCCTTGATGTGGTGCTGTGGGAGAAGAGGACAGCCATGTTACAAGGCTACGAATTGGATGCCTCCAACATGGGAGGGTGGATGTTAGACAAACACCACATATTGGACATTCAGAATGGTAAGCAAAATGCTCATCTTTACAGTATTTGTGTGTAAGTGTTTGTGTGGCTGTGGGGCAGAGATAGGTGCCTCTTTGAGTTACAGGCAGGTGGTCTTTACCCTGAATCACCGCAGTAAAGGCTTGAATCAGAATGAAATATGGTTCGTCATCCCATCTGGAGATAATAGAGGAGAGTTTTGAAGGGCCGATCACTCACAGTAATGACTGAATAAATCAGTTTGTAAGTCACCGGGGTGCAGGGCTTGCTGCGATTCAACACCACTCAGCTATTTTAGGAAGAAAATGGTCTTTTGCCGCTCGTGAAGAGCTCACGCTTCTGACGAACGGTCGTCACATTTATTTCTTGCATCAGTTCAATAAACATAATTAAATCCCCGCTTCGTCATCAATCAGATTCTTTGTAATCAGCAAGTACAATAAATGGACATGAGCCGGTCTTTGTCGAGCTGACGCGGGGACATGAGAAAGTGAAACAGACATAATGAAACAATCAAATGCAAATGCGGCCGAGTCACCGCTGGGTTACGGCACCATGAGGTCACACTCGATAATCTGAGGAATTCAGCCGGCACACTGTTTAAGGGTTTCACTGTGCTGCTGCTGTGGAGGCAGTAATATGACTGCAGTTCTTAGAAGTACGCCTCAGGGCCTCTGGCTGGTGTGCATTGTCAGTTTTCCAGACCGCTGTTTTGACATTAAACCCTCTACGGTGCACAATCGTTGTTCCAGTTGTCCAACACAATTTGTGTCCCTTTCATCTCGAAAATAGTCGAGGTCGGCCCATAGTCAAATTGGAGTATGTGAATAGATTTTTTGGTTTTCATTGACTAGGCCACGTATGATTCATGTCTGCTTTGTTTTGTCTAGTATTTTACATTTCTATCTCTTACAGTAGGGTCTTGATAGTGTAGGTTTTTGGTGAAATCATTTGTAAAGAAGAACAAATGCAATTAAAACCCACAGATGAATCACTTTCAGGTAGCCTAAAGAAATAAACGAGTCCTTCTGCTTGACTGGCACTTATTACAATATATTCGAGACCTTGTACAAATGCACTAAGTGAACTAATTGTAGATTTCTGCTGGATTTTTGCATCTTCTGCTTTAATTCTAATGTGTTGTTTCAAGATTTTTACATTTTGAGACATTTTTGGTTCAGAAAAGTGTTTTAAAAACGCTGGAGGGACTATGTTTCTCGGTTGGCCTGGGAACGCCTTAGGATTCCCCCAGATGGGCTGACCCAAGAAGCTGGGGAGAGGGAAGTCTGGGTCTCTCTGCTTAGGCTGCTGCCCCCCCCGATCCCACCCCAGATAGGCGAAAGAAAACAGACTGACAGAACAGATGTTTTAAAAAGTTTTGAACCATTTAGATTCATCATTTCTATGTATAAATGAATCCTATTCTTGGCAGAAACACATCGACAAAAAGAAACATAAAATTATGTTTTTTTTAAACACACACAAAAAAAAGTTTTGTTTTTGAAAATGTTTAGCAGAACAATATTCCAAGACAGGAATTTGTTTGTAAATCAGAAAAAAATCATTAATGTAATCAGATAATAAAATAAAACAGAACAGAAATGTATAATAATATCGACTTCCTGTTACATCTCTTTAGTAAGAGAAGTTTAATACCTTATTTTTTGTTGTTGTAGATTTCTCGCATTCTTCCCCTTCAGGGCTTCTGTTCTCAACTTCCCTGCAACGCCTTTCTTAATTTATGTTTTGTTTCAAGCCAGATATTGGTTGAAAACAAATTCCAAGAAAATAAAAAACTGAGCCACAGTGTGCCTTCAGTTGTTGTGATGAACTCCTTTCTCAGCTTAAAGGATGAAGTTCTTGATGTTGTGAATCTTCAAACCTTGATCATGTTGAAGGCAAACTTTATGTGATTGCTCCTGCGCTACTGATCTGTATTGTACACCTACGCTCACTCTTTGAGGTTAGGCTTTTCACCTAACTCAGCGTAGGTCTATCACCCTTTCACAATTTATGCCTCTTTGCAGAACTGGGTCTGAGAAGTAATTAAATCGGTTAATCAAAGAGAAGCAAGGAAATAGAAATTCTGCTTCATTTCATCTTTTATTGCTCATTAGTTTGACCTTCAGCAACTATCAACACTTCATGTATTCCACTACGAGACTGGTTCAAATACAGCGCGGTTGTCAAAAGATGACTTCATGAAAGGATCACTTTAAAACATCTGATCCTCCCTGATCTGTATTGGGTCGTTTTCTACACGTATGTTGATGCCGTAGATAAATAAGTAGTTTAAAAGGTTTACTGATTTAACAGCACACGGATGAAGTTTAAAGAAGTAACCAGTCACAGCTCCTTGGGTCTTTGTACAGTTTTCCCGCAGCTTGAGTGTATTTATGAAGAGGTTCGCGTGGACCCTGGAGGCTCCTCACAAATCCTCTGCAACCACCTGACACAGAACTATAAATCTTTTTTTTTTTTGGCAGCAAAGTTTAAAAAAACCTAGGAGATTATTTTTGTTAGCAGATATTTCAGCTACCGGCGGAGCTCCGCGTAAAGGGGAAATGTTTATCTGGCTTGAACTTAGTGTTGCCTACACTTCTTGAATAAAGTCTTTTATACCACCTTACGTGGATGCACCGCTATTCATCCTACAAAACTCACAGCAATATCACACGTGCATGTAAAACATCTTTGAGAAAGCAGATGTGGTTGTAGAAAACATGTCATAAAGACTGTTTCTTCACTTTGTTCAAACCTTGATGCCACTTTGTCCTGCGTCTTTGTCGAGCATTCAAAAGAAGAGACATAGGAGCTCATTGGCAAACCTAATCTGTCGAGTCATTCAGAAGCTGAAGTTTATGAAGTGAGGGAAAGAACACTGAAATAAGCCTCCAGCTCGTCGCATGCTGGTAGATTTGTGTTTCATCTCACCTGTCTCAAAGTAAAGCACAGCCATCTCCAAAGCCTTCGCCGCGGCAGCATCACAGTTGGAGTTGTTGTGAGATGCATTTGTGATCAACAGATAGGTGCAGCATGTGTGATATGCTAATGCGTGCTGCATCCTTTATTAGATTGAGCTGTACTCCGTCTGAATTTATCAGAAAACCAAATGTCGCCGCGCATTAAAAATCATCATGTGCCGGCTTGTTGTACATGGAAACAGGCGACTGCAGAAATAAAACAAGGACCAGATGGTGTGGAGCTTTTCCTATGGAGTAAATGCTGCAAACTCCCCAAGGCTTTTTTATTCTCACACTTTTTCATATGTCGTGTTACAAGAAAAAATACATTGCAAAGCCTGACTAAATTTAAAACAAACAAGAATTCTTGAGCAAACTTGTCGCTTTCTGTTTCATTTACTTCTTTACTTCAGGGGGCCTAATATTATTTGCAAAGTTGTTTCATGCTGCACAAACCCCATTTCTTGGTACAACTGAATGTTTTTAATCTTTGATTTTGGCACGTCAGTTTACAGAGTTTGATAATCTATCTTTAATGCTAGATAGGAAAAAAATGTAAATCACAAACTTATTTGTGATAGTATCAGTTTTTGCCTTCGCATTAATTTATACTCACAGTTTGTGAGCATTCATCTCGTTTTATTGCTTTGAATTTTATCCATCCAAACTGAATCATTCAGTCAGCAGTCAGCCACTTTTTTGACATCAGAGATTTATAGCATGTGAGTTTTTGGAGTGAGAAATTCAGTTCAATATCCTCGACTGACAAGAAGATGAATCCAAATATCACTGTTTGCCTGCGTTTCTGCTCAAGTATTGATTCTTTAATGCTCTAAACCTTGACTAATGTCCTCACCCGACATGTAAGCAAACGGTGGTCCTGCAGCTGCACAGCAGTTTATCTCCAAACGTTTGCTATCGCTCTTTGTTGTGATTCCTGCTTCATTCTTTTTTTTTTTTGCACCACTTGGAACATCTGAGGACTTTTTCCTCTCATCGTTTGTGGCACAAGACCCGAGCAAAAGCCCTTCCCCCTCGCTCTGCCTCCACTCCGGAGCCTGTCAAACCAGATAAGGCAAATTGCTGGTGTCTGTTCTGTAGTCGTGTCCTCCTGCCCCTCAATTCTTCGTTACAAGTGGATATGCCTCCCCCTCAATCTGCAGCTTGTCTCTATCTCGGGTAACATAGCTGCTACTTATTGGACACAGCCAAAGTTCAGCAAGGCGGGATCTCTAAGGTGAATTACTGCATGGCTCAAACAAATGCAACATTTTAGGTATTGAGAGGTCTTTGGTCTGCTTTTAGCCTCAATCAGGATCAGTGGGACTCTGGGTGGTGGTTTCAACAAAAAAAAAAAAAAAAAGACAAACGCAAAGGAGAACAAAGAAGGACAGGGTGCAATTAAGACACACTCTCATTTGTCCCCTACCACTCTCTGCACTCACCATGTGTCACCAAGGTGACATTGCTCAGGGCGCTCCAGTTTTTTATCACATATGGAGACTCAGTCTTCCATTGGCACCATTAATCATCTCAGAAGCTGTGATGTCAACATTAAAGAATTTTTTTTATTATTTTTATTTCACACCGCATGATTCAAATTAGCCTTTTATCAAACAAATGATTACCTCCTGTAATGTCTTCAAGGAATGAATCAATTCTGTTTGGGGCAGCACTGAGTGGAATTATGATTTCTTTATACGGGCAGCAGGCACAGTTTGTGAAGATGACATTTTGCCCCTTACTCAATATTTCATGTAATGACTCCTCTCCCGGTTTTCTATTTGCCACATTATTTCTTTTATAGGTAAATGGCCTTTCAGCCGTTCTCTGCCTCTCATTTTTACGAATATTTATATCCTGGATTGTTTTCAGCATTTCTCTACGTTTATTTGAGGGATTCCGAGTCACTTCTTCTTTAGCTCTGCCTGAATGCACAAAAAATGAGGTAAATGCCGCGCGACATGCAGCTTATGCCAGATGCAACAGAGACAACAGGTTCTGTCTCTTCTCGCTACACCGAGACAGCAGTGATTGTTGCCTTTCACTAACTTCTACCGAGATTTCAAATCCGCCTCCACGCGTTCATTTTTTCTAATCGATGAACAGACACGTCCCAAACGACTGATCCACTCAGCTGCCATGCTTATACTTTGACTTCTCCTCTGCAAAAAAAAAAAAAAAAATCGGTCGGGGGAGATTGTTGCAGTCTGTGCAGAAAAACAGAACTTTGAGAATAAATTGTTTTCCTGTAGCATTCTTTTGGGAAATCATATCATAGTTGGTGAGTTCCCATCCAGAGTGAGACGTGCAAAATATTTATGAATACATGTTTGTGGACTCCGAAGCCATTTTTAGTGGTGACACCATAGGAGTCCCCCCCACTCCACAGCCCGGAGCGCTGGATAGTCAGAAGCCGAACTCCCATCAGTTGAGCTCTCCAGCTGAGACATCACAAGCTTGATCCTTGCAACAATCATGAGCAGTAATGTGTCATGGCCAAGTGTCCTTGAGGGAAGAAAGCTGAACCTTAATCTGCTCACTCTAAGCTGGCGGAAGACATTGTGTGTGTGAGAAAATCAAAGTGAAAGAGTATAGTGTCAATAGTAAGTGTGGGAGTGATGGTGGGGGGTGGCTGTTGATTGATAGCTGTATTTAATCTATTCCATTACACTGTCTAATAGCCTTTGGGAAGACTTGTGTGTACAGTAAACCGTGATGGAAGTGTAAATGGCACGACCATATTGGATTGCTTGAATGACTTCAGCATTCTTTTTTTAAGCTGAATGTCTGCCAAATGGCGACATGGCTGTAGTGCTAAAACTGATCCATGTCCTCCACACTGCATATTGCATCATGCATATAAGAAACATCCTTATCTTTCCAGTGAATGTTGAGAAGTCATTACACAGACAGACATTAAAATTCAGATCAAATTATGCAGCTTATTAATCACCTTTGATGTATAACTTTTTTTTTGCTCTCTCTCTCTGGGCTCAGTATCAACCTTTCAGCTCACTGAGTGTTTTCATCGCACCCGGTGTTTCTTTCAACGTGCCAGCGGATGGATCACAGTTCAATTAAAGTCCCAAGGTCACACGTTTTCCACGCGTCACACAGAAAGCCTTGTCCCGGACCTATTTGTCTTGCTTAGAGGCTCATGTATAATGCTGTCGGAAACAAAAAGACGGATCGGTCAGATCGCCGAGAGCCTCGGCAGTCTGTGTCTTCATTTGAATTCGTCCTTCAATCAGCTAAAATCAATGAAAGGAACTAATCAGAAAGGGGACAAGCTGCACACTTGATTTCACTTATATTGAGGGTTACGATGGCTTACCGTATGGCTCCATGGGCGAGCGGCATGATGGGGCCGTTCAGCGGTGTCACAGATCCACTAATTAGGACAGAGGCAGAGTGAATTCACACAAGTTGCTGGATGTGAATAATTAAGTGCTCCGAGCATGCACTTCTTTCCTCTGATGCGGTTCTTTCCTCCTTTGAAGAAATTCTCTCCATGCATACGTGCCCTGCCCACCCACAAAATGCCAGTTATAACTGTCCTTTGTTAAAAACAATATTCTGTTATGACTCACTATGTTCGCTAAGTCCTGCGGTGAATCTTATGGAGGGTGATTTAGGAGTTGTCCACATCTACATACTGTATTTATGTTTACTGCCTCTCTGTGACTTGAGGAAAACGGGCTCCCTGTCAAGTTAAGAGAACATCATTTTACATAAAATATACTTCAGCTTTATAGAGGGTTTCCAGAAATTCTCTGAGGCAGTGACATAACTCCACAATACGGTATTCTATCAGTTGAATTGATGGCCAGAGTGTTGCCTGTGTGCTGCCTCTGCTCCCTGCTCTATTTAAAACACATCACTGTCTGCGCGTTACTTAAAGAAATAGTTTGTCGTTGTTGGTTGTTTTTTTTTTGGTCTTTTGTTTTAAAGTAGAGTTATGTGGACTTCTCATAAGTTCTTTATCTGCAGTAGTCAGTGATTGTAGCAATCACAATTTGGAGAATGAGGGAGAAATAATCATGAGGGAATCAATCAGGGCGATACGACTTAAAAATGTATCATGATAAGTGTTTCATATGAGTCAACATCAGTAATTATTTGGGGTTTTTTTCTACCTCTTTGGCATGGGAACATGAGAAAGAGGTAGAAACCTCAACCACTGTTGTCAAAAGACTAAATGAATTAGTGACAGTTAGTCTATAAATAAGAATTGGATGCCTCCAATAAAAACACCTAGGAAAAAAATGCTGATTAATTCTGCCAAACTAGTGGCATGTTCTTTTTTTTACCCACAATTTACTCTCAAGTCGTTGCACTAATTTTCACTTTTTCAACAGGTTATTGTTAACTTACCAAAGAGTGAGTGAGCTAGTTGATGCCACCAACCTTGCTTAGCTGGGCCGTGAGAGGCCGAGCGGCTAAAGCCTTTCCTCTGCCTACATCCCCCAAAATGCTGTGCAGTTCGGGATCAGAGTTCAGTGAAATTGTCAACATCCTATTGGACATTTTTTCATTGATACTGATCATGTGTCTATCACAATATATGTTGTCACTGAATTATTTCCCAGCCCCAAGTCAAGCTAGCCTGGCCCTTGCCTTCCTACACAGTTCTGTTCTACATTCTAGTTTCCTTTCCCTGCTCCATCTGGGATTTTACTTATTGAAAAGGATTTCTCTGGTAGATTTCAACCGGGCCAATCAGTGAACAGAAGGAGGAGTTGTAAACGACATCATATTTCTGTGCCATTTTAGTCTGCCTGTAGCTTAGCGATGGCAGTGGAGGAAGTGAATGAAGCCAGTCCGTGTTGACAAGGCTTCCAAATTAAATTAAATTTGTCTCACAAAGCCTGCAGCACTCCTATACAGTCATCTTGTAGCGCACGCAATTTCCGGTTAGCTCCTTAGCTTAGCTTCCTTCACGGTCGAGCTGACGCGCTACATACGCCACGGCCAAACGTTAGCGATTGGGTAAACCAGATCCAATCATTTTAAACTTCAACAGAGTCCACACCTCCAGGAAAAAAATCGCTTCTCAATAGCCGAGGTTCCAGACCCTCTGCATGAAGCAAAGCACAGAACAAGGGGCTGGTTTTTACCAGGTTAAAGTCAAGCTAACAGGCTAGGATAAGTTCAAGAGCAAATGTCTGCGATTTCAAACTCAAAAGCAAATTTCCCAAGCCAAAAAAAACAACAACCAGCATTTAAATATTTCTACAACTTTCATTTTTTTACAAGTTAGGTGATGTTGTTTGTCTCTGTTTGTTTAACAGAACTCCATGTTGTTAAATGTAATTGTGTGCACAGAGGCAGCTGACTGTGTCCTGGTGCTTATGAGCTGTGACTCCCTCATTTGATCCCGAAAAAAACAATAGACAGTAAAAATGAGGGATTTAATAAAGCAAAAAAGGAAAAAGAAGAAAAAAGAAAACAGCATTTCTTGTTATGAGAGTTATGAGCTCTTTTTTTTTCTATGAGCCAGGTTTTACAAAAGAAAATTAGATAAATTGAATGACTCTTTGCTCATAATTGTGTGTAGGAGTAGGGCATCATTTAGTTGTGAAAAAAGTGACAAGAGTTTAAAATAAAAGTAAAGACGTATGCGGAGGTCATTCAAGCAATATTGACATTTTTGAGTTTGAGTTGTTTCAGATGATAGAAATTTGTTCTTAAGTGGGTCTCGCCTTTAGCTTGACTCCATGAGAAATTCTCTTTGATTTTAAATGAAGTCACTCTACACCTCTAGAAAACAGATTGACAGTAACCTGCAGGCAAGTAGATACCAATTTATTCAACATTCTTTAGCATAAAAACAAGCATATATCTTGAAAATGTTAAGCTTTAAGATGGATTTACAGTTCAATGTTAAATTAATCAATATTTTTAGGTTAGAAAAATGTTTTCAAACTATTTCCTGGATTTTACTCAGTTTTTTTTGTTTTTTTAATATCAAAATTGGTTAAATAACAGCTAAACAATAAGTCTTTTTTTTCCATCACTGTCAGACACCAATCATCCTGTAAATAAATCGGTTTTGTTTCTCAGGCATCCTATACAAAGGAAGCGGGGAGAACCAGTTCATCTCCCTCCAGCCCCCGGTGATTTCCACCGTGATGGGGAATGGACGGCGCAGGAGCATTTCCTGCCCCAGCTGTAATGGGCAGGCTCAGGGCAACAAGCTGTTGGCGCCAGTTGCTCTGGCCTGGGGCATTGATGGAAGTCTCTATGTTGGCGATTTCAATTTCATCCGCCGGATCTACCCATCTGGGAATGTGACAAGTATCATGGAGCTCAGGTAAAAGAAAGTGGAATGTCATTAAAATTATATGTTTTTTTTTTTACTATTTAGAAGCTTTTAAACTGATATTGATCTGGTTTAATCTGCAAATTTCTGAATGCAGTCAAGTTTTAAATTTAGGAACTACTTGATAAACTTCATGAAACTTATTATGAAGTATTTGAAAATTAAACAGATGTTATATTATATGCATTGCAAGACAAAAATAATGCAATCTACTTTAAATGACTACCCGAAATGTAAAGCAATACAAAAAATCTCCCTTCTTATTGTCACAATGAGTGTCCCCCATGAGGAGGGGAAACTAAAATAACACGGTGGGCACACTCCCTCCCAATAGAAATTTGAAATCTTTTCCCTATCCATCTCCATAATTAGGAAAGACATCCTGTCTTCAGCGTGTAATTGGGATGATTTACGCCCTCATGCCAAGTTGGCTTCTCCCTGCCATGACTCTGATTCGGCCAGTTGGCTTATTCCAAAGTGGCAGATGTTGATTAAATGTACATTGGGCCACCATCCTCCATGAGACACATACATGACAAAAACATTTAAAAAAGAAAGTACCTTAAAATGATCGAGGTCACTACTTTTTTGGCAGGTAGTCAACCATCAAGTTTTAATTTTTGTAAGATAATATCAGGGTTACAAAGGTGAATGTTGAGTGGAACTCTAAATTGGGAGGAAACACACTAATCCACCCTGGAAATCTGCTAATGCACCTGCTCAGGCATCAGCCCGCCGCATCCCTGATGTTACAAACGGTGTAGCAGTGATGAAAAGTGGGCTGCTGCTATAAAACATTAACACATGCTCAGCAAGAATTGCTAGATAAATCAAAGTTTAATAAATGGATTATGATCGCGAGCTTTAATCTGTTTGGAATGACAGGAGGCAAAACACAAAATATATATATTTTTTTATTTAAAATTTTTTTATATTGGACTGCAGTTGTTTTAAAAAAATAGCATGAAAGAAAAATGCAAGAAAATTGTTTCAGTAATGATTATAAACCTTTCCGACATGCAAGTGATGTTTGTCCTCTTCTTCCTGCTCATGAACACAGAATCTTTTTTTTTTGTTGTTGTTTCCACTGCTGTTAGTGTTAAGCCAATGTTTATATTCTGGCTTCAGTGGTCAATGTAGCAAGCGGCAGAATCAATATTTCAATATGAGTGGTCAAATTGAGAATAGCAGTGGTAATGCAGGACGGCGCCTTCTGAACACAGGAGGACATGTTTTCCTCTCTGTGGGTTAGAACTCCACCTCTTCACTCTCTGCCAAACAGACTGTCATTGCGTTTGACCTTCTCTGCCGACTGTGTTGATTCTTCAAGGGGACAACTTTAACTTTGTGAGTTTCTTCACAACTCTGTGAGAGAAATAAAGCTTTTGCTTGGATTTTCTTTCTTTTCTTTCTTTTTTTTTTCCATCCATCAGCAGATTTGCTGACTCCGTGTGATTTCAGTAAGGAGAAACATAAATGATAACGGGTGTTTATCCCGATATCTTTTCAAAAATCTGTCACTCATGTGACAAAACAAATGGGAAAATAATAGTCTTGAAAACAACAAGTTAACATATCCCCCTCAAGACCTATCAATTTGATTGTCTCTATTTGTTTCTCTCTTTCCCTGCTTCCGCTGTATCCTGTCATAGAAATAAAGACTTTAGACACAGGTAGGTGCTTTTTTTTGTTAGTGCCTGTTTCATTTCCTTTCTGCACGTCATCGTCTTTGTGAACGCACAAATAACTTTGCCTTTTTACAGTTGTTAAAGCACCAATGATTACCTTTTTGTAATTACAGCAAATCAGCGATAGCTTGATTGCATCTAAACAAGAGGGAACGAGCGTGAACTTTCAGCATTAGTACATCTGCTTTTTGTAAAACAGTAAAATATGCATTGGCAGCCTTTACAGATTTGAAAAATTATGCAAAGAAACGCCTACATGTTATACAGTCAAACAGCAGACTTCGGCAGTAAAGTTCAGCATCATTGCAAAGCTTATAATTACATTTCTAGTGATGGTGTTTGGCAGATGTTCCCATCCGGAGGGGCTTACACAACTGCTTTGTATTCATGAATATGGCAACGGCACTGTATCAAGTGAAGATGCATATTGGTGGCAATTAGCTTGTCCCGGTGATTAACATGACAAGTGCAAGAGGTGCTCCAAACAGTAAACTGCAGGAACTTTATTAAGCTGGCTTTGCTAAAGCAACTCCACTGCTGGGATGATCAGATTATGAGAACAGGATAAGTGACCTCTGGGTGAAGTTCAAATCAAATTTTTTTTTCCTGATTCTTGCAGCGAATTCCAATTTTCCTGTCATTTCGAACACTCGGCTGAATGAAAAGGGTACAGATTCAACAAAGCTTTGTGCTAATTAGGCACAAAGATTGGTTTAAAAAAGGTTCAAGATCCTAAAAAAAAAATTTTCCGGCTTGTAGCAAAATGTTGAAACTTATATAAGCAACAATAATATGACAGTGAAGGGAGCATGGAGGCAGAGTGACATGTAGCAGCTTGATGCTTTGAGAGCTGCTGAATTCTGGATCAGTCGGAGGTTTGTGAATCCCTGCAGGGCATTGCCTGCTCCCAGGACTCTGTGACTGCCTGACCGGGAATTGACTGGCACCGGCTTTAACACCTGTGACAGGTGAGGTCAAACTGTTGAGATGCAGTGAAAGACAGAGAGAACTTTATAAAAAAAATAGATTCTTGCGACTTAACAACAAGCTGGCTGTAAGTAATATCTGGACCACATCAGAAATTCTCTTTAAACTTACATGTGTTTAAACACCAGGACCCGCACAATGGTAATATTTACTGCATAAATGTTTCATTGGATTGTAAAACACCAGGACAGGTGTCTCATTTATTATGTCTACCCCCTGCAGGTAGACTGTAAAATACGGGGGTTACTTATGTTCGACTTGCTGAATTTTTTATCGGCGCTTCATAGTAGCCACCTATTTTGAACATTTACTTTGACTCGTAATGGCCATCAAGTTTTATGACTGCATTTTTTATTATTTTGCAAAGATGTTTCATTGCCACATTTATTTTGCCATCACATTATTCGCATCCAGAGCCAATGCAATATTGAGTGAGATAACATTAAGCTTCAGTAGAAACTGAGCTGCAATGTTTATCACTGCATAATAAAGCAAGGTATTTTTTATTATAACTGCTTGTTTCGAGCTCTTTAATTATATTTGAATACTTGCTATTTCAGTTATTTTATAAATATTTCAAGTTAGTTGGAATCTGGTGTCACACACAATCATAAAACAGTTGCTATACTTAATGATTTCATGCAGATTAACCATCAGTCATATGTTGTATTAATTTTAGATTCCTAATTTTGCCTATATTTACACAGCAGAGCTTTATTTGACAGTTAAATAATGCAAATAAGCAGAAAGAAATACCATTAATTGTCACACTTTGTTAACATAAGCCAGTCATTTCTGTAATTTCCAGAGGCTTGTCCCCACAGGAGTCTGATAACAGATGAAATGATCTGGCACACAAGTTGTCATTTCTGCTTTGCAAACTGGAACCCCGCTGAGGTGGTATCCTGTTAAATTTAGTCTGAATTCCATCTTTCAACCTTCTGTTTCCTACACTTTTTACCCTTCGAGGCTTTAGCCTTTCCCTTTTTCTTTACAACTTTTAACATTCTAAAATGATGTCTTATTTTTACTACTCATGAACACGACTATGTTTTCACATATTTGAAGCTGATAATAAGGACTGGGTTTTAAGTTGCACTTAATTAGCAATGTATGATGCATGTTTTAGAAAAAAAAACATATTCTTAATAAATATGGGTATTACTTTTGCTAACTTCAGGTTAAATGTACTGTGGGTCAATTAAATTCAAAACACTGAGAAAATGCATCATGGTTTTATTTGATTCTTTTACATTGGCACTATTTTACTGTTTTTTGGTGCTCTGTTTGTGCATTACCGGGTGCAAAATTCCGTCCGTCACACTGACTGTCTCAGTACATGAGTTGCAACCAATGTAGACCACTGCCAATGTTGGCCACAGCCTACGTGGGCCGTAGGCTGGGCTGAGACGGTCTAGTCTGCAGAGGACGTATGTGTGCGCGACCATGCATTGCCCCGTTACCATGGTGATACGTTTTATATCACATCGCTTCAGTTGTTTTTTCAAGGTACAGCTTCACAAAATTCAGTTTTGGGAGCAAAACAAAAGAAAAACATTCATAATTTGGGTTTAGCTTCAGTGCTTGTTACTGCGATTTATTTAACATCTCGTTGCAACAAAAGTTTCTTCAGCTAAGATGCTTAACTTACGTTCTTCGGTTCGTGATGAATTTCCAAATTCCATCATTTAAAAAAAAAAAAAAACTATGCCGAAAAAAAAAAAAAAAAAACCATTGTCTTTCTGTTTAATTTGCTGGTGGCGCAATGCATTCTGCGATATCTTCAGCCGCGTAGGATACTCAGAAGCAGCCTACTTTTTCGAGTTTTGTCGGCTGCATTTGTCGGCTCATTTGTTGGCCGCATGAGTAGGCGCCTACGAATTGGGACAGCCTACGGCGCGGGGCAGTGACGTAAGCGGCTGACAATTGCATCCGACTTCAGCTGCAGCCCGTGAGACACAGCAACTGTCTTGTGTTCACTGTATCTCCTGAATGGAGCTATTGATTTCAGTCAGAATTAACAGGATAATAATTCTTGGCCCAATGGAGGTCTGAAAACGTTTTGGGGTCAAAGGTCAAAGCTGAAGGTCAGGTAGAGTGATCTTTGTTGCTTGAATCCTCTTTTGGATGGTACACATAAGTCACTAAAACGAATGATATGGTAAATATCAAAGATGTTGACATACTTACAATATTTAAGTCCAAAAATAGAGATCAACAAGTAACTGCATACCCAGTGCTTTAACGGGAGACAAGTCTGGGGCAGGCGGAGGCACACCGGTTGATGCTTTGGCCTCGAGTTCTACCTTGTTTTTCCTTGTTTGTTATAGTCAGGAGCTTCAGTTTCCTGCAGAAAAACTTCAGTTCATGTTTTTTTGAAAACTTAAGATGAGCCTGTTTACAGTGAAGTGACAACCTTTTCTTAAGTGCATTAGCTTTGTTTTAACCAAACTGCAGATGTTTCCCACTTGAGACTGTGCTTTAGCACGTTGCCCACACGAACACCTGTTAACGGAAACAGATCTAGAACTGTGTCTTTAAGTGGCACATAATTGAAAGACTCAAGCCGCTGTTATTGTGTGCAGTAAAAAAGGTAATAATATTTCTATGACAGAAATCCCTATACAGTTTTCCTATGTTCTGTTACCACTAATATTATATATTTGATACAGGCTTGATTGTGGGAGTAGATTTACAAAACAACTTTTAATGCAATCAGTGAAATTAGATTTTAGTGTCTAAATATGAGCAGATCAGTTGTTCAAACATTTGACCAGATCAAGATTTGAGTCTGTTTGATAATGAAGCTTCTGGAAGTTTCACACTTTCAAGATTATGAGGTGGCGTTTCCAAGCATACTGTAGATTGCTGCTCTGCCTAAGGTTTCTGAATGTGACCAATGAGAACGCTTTGAACTATTCAAAACGATGAAGACGATTAAGAAACCGGCAGATATTGTCACCATAAAATGACGGAATTAAAACTAATATGTGTATATGTATTCATAAAATAAGGCAAAGATTTGAATTAGAGCTACCCTTAAAAAAAACTACTCGTATGTATGTGTGCAAGTTTTATTTCTTTAACTTTTTATTTATGTATTTATTCATTGACTGATGCATGTAGAAAAATAGGTTTTGTTATATCTTCTTGAATTTTCTGAAAGTATTCATTGAGGAGAGTTTTCTAAAGAGAACTCTTAGTCCCAGATGGTTGAGGCTTAATTTTATCAGAGCTCAGTTTGTGTTCAAATCGAATTTAATTAAAAAAGAACTGGAATGAAAAACTACTTAAATAATCCCAGTGGTTTAAAAAAAAATGTTGCAGTACATTGTTAATCAAGAGAGGAAAGAAAAACAAAAATAGAATTGAATAATGGCAAGTAAATCATGCATTTTATCCTGAATGAGTGTCCTGTTGGGCATAAAATGAGTTTAGGGTTATTGTTTTAAACAGAAATGACCTGTTGTACTGTTTTTTAAATTATTTTTTTAATTATTATTATTGCAGCAGAGCTAAATAAGTCTGAGTAATAATAGTCTGCTACACGTGATTTATGAAATATCACAGACTGATAAATGAAATCACATCTTAGAGATGGAGTTGCATCATTAATAACAGCTTTACTGTAAAAAAAAAAAAATAAATAAAGTGTGTGGTTTGCAATTAGAATTTATAATGAAATTTTGTTTTTTTTAACACAGCAACAACCCAGCACACCGATATTACCTGACAACCGATCCAGTGTCCGGCCAGCTGTATGTGTCAGACACCAACTCCCGGCGAGTCTACCGGCTGAAAATACTGAGCGGAACCAAGGACCTGCAGTCCAACGCAGAGGTGGTGGCAGGAACCGGTGAACACTGTCTGCCCTTTGACGAGAACCATTGTGGAGATGGAGGAAAAGCTCCAGAGGCCTCCCTCACCGGACCCAAAGGTATCATTTAAAATTAATGGAGTTGTTATGCTCAATAGAGGGGTGGAACACGGTGATAGATTTCTCATTCAGAAGTGGCACCTGCTAGATTTAAATTTATGCACGCTTTGGGCTCTGGGCCAAATGATGGCTTACTCATTTTAAATTAATTAATTTTGGTTGTGGTTCTCATGTTAAATTAAAAGTAAACAGGGCTGTCTACTAAGAAAAACATGGATACTATGTAAATTAAAGCTATGTAATGTTTCCAATCAAAAAGCTATTGCCTCCAGAAATGTGTAGCATATTACAGATTTTCTTTCTATTGAGTTATTCTTTTCAAAAACTATTCAAAATGTGAACTTAATTTTTGAGTTTGTTGTTCCTCGGGACAAAAAAGCTCTTGTAAAAGTCAAGACCATGCTTTTAAAGCTCACAGTGAAGTAACTACTGCCCACAAGCCAGTAAGTGCTATGCACAACCTGTTGTCCACATTCAGATAGCACATGTCCATTTGTGTCATTTGGGCCATGATTGCTGCCTTTTCCATAAATTCCTCTGGAATAAAAGGCTCGGATGAATTGTTTTGTGCTCGTTGCTGTCTGCTTTGAGTGCCAACTGCTATAGTTCAGCTTCAGCTAGGTGATAAAGGCTTGAGTGAAAGCAATCTGAGGGAACGACTCTAATGATGGAGTGGGTGGAAGCCGAGACAAGAGAAGAAACAGCAGATGGCTTCATTTTTTTTTTCTCCTTTTTTCTCTTCTCAGACATTTGCTGAACTCTGCTCAAATGTGACACATTTCATCTGTCTGAGAATCTCAGGCTGTCAGATAGCCAGCTCCCAAGGATTCACTGTGAGCTCCCACAGCTCGTCAATGTTTTAGCAGAAAGCAATCTTGTGCAGCCCTAGCCACAGGTCAAACCAAACCACTAACCTTCCATAGAAGCTTTTAAAGACTTCATTGAAAAAGAAATTCTCTGGAGGTAAGAGTAAAGTTATAGCAGCTTCCAAACATTTGAATTCCTGTAAAAAAAAAAAAAAAACTATGGCATATCCACTGTACTTCCTGATATCAGCAGAGCTCAGTCTCTGGAAATTAAACCCCAAACCGCAGCATGTTAAAACCAGGGTGGGGAATGAAAAAAAAAACCCACCCTCCCTGCATGTGAGGTATGGCAGAATTCCCACAGGCGCTGATCTCTATTAAGCAGCACGGTGACACGGAGAGTGATGTGGAGGCTGGCATACCCCCTTAATGTATTTTCCCAGTTTGGGACATATGGTTATTGCAACTCCACACAGGTTTGGCTTCAACTTGGAGATCTCAGCTAACACTCAATCACCGAGACAATTTAGTTCTCACTTGTCACCGAGGCAACGGCTCGTCTTTAACCCCTTTCATGAAAAATTGTCGGAAGCTGTCATGTCTATTCCCTCGCTTATTTATTTCTCAAATGATGTGCGATCGCGACGATTACACGAGTCAAAGAATCTCCTCAAAGCGCCGCTCGTTGACACCGCCACCTCCAGAGGTCAGTTTTAGACGGCGGGGTTACAAGACAAGGCAAGTGCATATATACCGTATGAATACAGCCTTTCCCACTTCTGCCTGCGAAATTATTTAATACCAGAAAAGCAGCCTGTGAATTATTGATGGCTGTGCTTTTTGCAGTGACCTGAATAATGGGAAGGCGAGCCTGACACATGTATCCATCGTGTTCCGTCCACTGAGTCATGCAAGCAAAGATGTGGCATCTCTACTATGTTTTCCTGTTTTCACAAGCTCTTTTTTTCTCTGTTTTCCTTCCTTTTTTTTTTCTCCCTCCCCACCTACCACCACCACCACCTGCTTTCAACAGGCATCGCCGTGGACAAGAACGGGCTGATTTATTTTGTCGATGGCACCACTATCAGAAAGGTGGACCAGAACGGCATCGTTTCCACTTTCCTCGGTTCCAACGACCTGACATCGGCTCGTCCTCTGACCTGTGACAACAGCATGGATATCAATCAGGTGACTTAAACAAAGACGTGCCAGGGAGCTGTTAACTCAGTGTGTCACAGTGCCACCTTGTGCCCCCCAGCCCTCTAACCCGATTTCAGAACGGCCCCTTCAGCAGCGAGTTATGGTTTCAGCACAGATGCAGTGCAACTGCACACACATAAACACGTCGTTACAAGCAGGCTGATTGGTTTTTAAGGGACAGCAAAACATGCAGGGGATTAATTTTCCCTACCAGCTATATTATTATTAAGAGCTTCCAATTTAAGAAAAAAAATAAAGTCCTCTTTAGGGGAAATTAAATAGTTGCTATAGAAACTGGTTTTTTTTCTTCCTTCTGCCTGCAAATATTGAATAGTTTAATAAAATCTGAACTGAATGTTTTAGTCTAATTCATTTAGTTTTTAGCTATTATTAAATCAATCTTACCTGTTTATGCTAATTGTTTTTGATTGCCCCTTGGGGCTCAGATGGTTTGTTTGATTTTTTTCATAGATTTGTTCACTGAAATGATTGTTACTGGTATTTTTTATTCTTGATTATCTAAGTTGGTTTGATTAAATTATGAACATCTGAGATAGTTTGTGTTAACGATGCTTTTAGTGTGTAAAATAAAACAAAACTTTTAAAAGCAGATTTGCAGTCCTTAAAAATGCAAAACAAATGTAAAATAGAAGATTATATTATTTGGTACAGAAATGCTAGATGCAAACTCTTTCTGTTTTTCTTTCTTTCTTTTCGTTTGCTCTTATGTCAACAGGACCGGAGCAATTTATTTGACGTACAGGAGGAAAATATTCAAGGTGCTAGATGAGATTTAAGCAGGAAGTAGTGACCAAAACGTGATGAGTTTTCATGTCACAATCGATAATTTGGAGGGAAGAATAATTACTCTGTTTGGGAGGGCATGTTTTCACGAAGCTGGAGCTGAATTAGTGTTTAGTGTTCCACGAGTAATTGTCATCATTGAGGACACTTACACTGCACATAATAATAAGGCAGCACTCAGTAGTGCTGCACATAAAAGCTTTTCTTTGGCAGAGCACAGCTATGGTCAGCTTTGTCCAAGAAAATATAAAAAAATTACCTGAGAATGAAGTGACATGAAAGTATGACCATGTTGCAATAGGTGAAATAATTATCTAGAACAGAAAACAAAAAGATGGAGGTACAAGTTTCAATGCTTCAACATTATTCTCCCTTCATTCACTTTGAGTTTAAATTCTGATGTAAGATGAATAATGAAGAGGGGGAAAAAAAAAGCTTTTATCACATTAAAGTGGATGCTTTCACACCATGAACTTTTTACTGCTTCAGCTGTCGAGAAAAAAAATAAAAAAATAAATAAAAGTATCAAATCCTCCCACTACTTGCATGTGTGCGTAAAACAAAAGTAGCACTGTTTCAGTCTAAACAGTTTACATTTTACATTGTCGGTGTGTTTGTGAAGCACAATGCAGAGAAAAAACATACAGGGCTACAAAATGAATAATTAATTAGAAAAATACATAAAAAGGCGAATGACCCCCCCAAGAAAATAAATTATGTTTTGCTGTGTGATGACATTAATAGAAATGCACTGAGAAAAATACAAGCAAAAGCTAAATTTAAAATCTCCTTTGGCAGCAAATAGTATTTTTTTCATGTCAACACGAGCAAAAGCAATCCAAATGAGTGTATGTATGTGGGTGGTGGACATGCAGGAGGTGAGTGTCAGATAACATGAAGACAAATGATTAAGCTTGTCACGTTTTGCTTATTAACCAAGTCGTTTGGCATAAGTCGGAGGAAGCACGGTTTTGGCGAGACTGTGTGATCCTCGGGCGTCCGAGCTGAGGAACTGACTCGGCACAGTTTAACTTGACACAGCCTTAAAGGCATTGTGTTGTATTATTAATCACCCTGTGGAAAAATACAATTTAAGAGCATTTTGACAGTTTTAATGACACGGTTTTGTATTTGAAGCCCAAGACTACTCATTTGTGCTGTTAAAAAAAATAAAAGCTTTTTATTCACTGACAGAGTATTTCCACAAGCAGATTGTAACGGTTAGTCAGGATTATAGCTCTGTCTCACAATATCACTTGATTATACTAAATAAAAACGTGATTAATTATCCTTTAACTTTTAATGTGTGAGACACATATTTTTATGTCCTTTTGATTTAATTTCCAAGACATCATTGATCACTGCTAGTGAAGTTAGTCCCTGAGGTTACATCACCAGGTCATACTGCACAATCGGAGCAGGAAAGTGTTAATTAAGAGCTCAGTGTTCTTTTCAAAGCTATACGTGAGTCACACAGGTTACTTCACTTAATCTGAGATCTGTCGAAGAATGTCATGGCACCGACAGAATTGTCTTTTAAAATATTGAGTCAGTGCTTGCACAAAATTAAAAAGTGCAAAGGCTGCAAAATATCAACCTGAAAGTATTTTAGAAAAGTAAAGATGCTGTGGCATTAACATTTGGATTTTAAAGAGATCTGCGTTTTAAAGTTTTCAGTTTGGCAATTCTTTTGTTCCTTTAAAATATTTTATTATATCTAGAAGTTGACCATTGGCTGATGATGATCTTTAAAAATCAGGGTAGCCAACGACCAAAATACAACACAATTTATTTTGTCTAATATTTTTTTTTTTTATTGTTTAACAAGTATATTTAATGATCCTTAGAAGTACTGATACATTTAAAAATAATATACTGTATAATAGAGCATTCTCATTTAAAAATAAAATAACTAAACTGTGAACTACAGTAAGTTGGTTAAAGCAGCTGCTTTTGAATCTTCATTTTGCTGCTTGGAAATTGATTATGTATTCACAGCATTGGTTAACAGCCATTTTTTATTTTTTTTAAAACAGGCTTATATCACTCTATCTCTAAATATTTATTAGGTTGTATCAACTCTAACAATTTGGAAAATAATGATGTAACTTAAAGGCCACACTCAGTTTTGTTTTTCATTTATCAAAAGGGGTCATCCTTTTTTTTTTTACTATTCTTTTAATATATAATAGCACTACAACAGTTTGTTTTTAAACATTTAAAGGCGGCATACCTTGCTTTCAATTCTTTTTTTCTCACATTTAAATCATTCAGTTGTGGTCTATGTAAAATGGAACTGCAATCTTTGGTCTGAATTCCTCCTCATTGTAACTCCACAAGCCCCTCTTTCACCACTTTTCGGAGGTGTATCTTAGATCAACTCGTTTTGATGCTGTCTCTCTAAATCCTAACAAGGTGCTTTACACCCCACCCCCTTCAGCTTCCAAAGTGCAGAAACGTTTCATTTACAAATTAATTTAAAAATGTCAATAAGGGGAGACGTGTCCTTCTAGTCTTACATATTGGAGTCAGAATCTGACCCTGAGAGGAGAATGAAGACAACAAAATTGTAGTTGGTAAGCCCAGACTTTATTTGGCAAATCTGTCACTAAGAACATAATCGTTCAGAGAACGTCATAAAAAAATAGAGAAACCTTAACAGGTTGAAAAGTATGACCCAAAAAGAATATAAAGATATCTACACAGCACCGGGAGAGACTAAGGTCAACTTTTCTGCACTCTTAGAGATGCCAAGGCTGAAAAAGTGGATGTTTCATTATATGTCCTCTTTAAGCAACAATGGTGCGTTTGCAAAACTCAAGTTCCATCAGGATTTCTATCTAAACTGGATACAAAAGCAGGGCTTGACAGAGAATGTTAAATATGTTTTTATATGACTGGTATGTTTCTTCATGTATATAATGTTTTATTTAAAACTTAAATTACATGCAATTTTTCCTTTCACTACATTGTTGTTTTTTATTAACCCTAATTAAAGAGAGCAAATTACTCTATGAAAGATGATTTAGACATCTTCGTTCCTCTACACATTTCCAACAAAGGATTTACAGACTTCAGCATGTTACCACTTCTGTCACTATCTGACACTGACAATCTGCCATTCACAGCAAGCTTTGCGGAGGTTAGAAACGGGCCAGGGTCTGTAATTCTCTCTGGCTCTTTTTATCTTTCCTCAATTCTTGACACAGCGACATCTGTCACTTTTAAGATTCAGGCTGTATGGATTCATTTTTCTTTCATTCGACCAAGTTTATTGACACACTAGAGAATTCGTATGAATTTTTGAGTTGCTCCAAAATGTGCTAAAAATGTGCTTAGGATATGCAGCACCTTTTTCTGTGCAACAGAATGAAATAATTGGAGAGTAAAGACTTAAATACATGATAGAATTTTAATATACAGTCAAAATGCATGTTTTTTACTGCCTCTCTATGATAATATGGTTGAGATTTGATGAACTAATCAAATGATATCATGTATTCCAGGTGATTTTAGAGTGGCCCACAGATCTGGCAGTTAGCCCCATGGATAACTCTCTCTATGTACTCGACAACAATATAGTGCTGCGCATCACAGAGAATGGTCAAGTCAGTATTGCAGTGGGCCGACCCATTCACTGCCCGCTGGCTGGACTGGAGCGTGGCATGGCTGGTGGTCAAAGGGCGCACTTGACTCCGCTAGAATCTGCTGTTTCCATTGCCATATCATACCATGGTGCCATTTACATAGCAGAGACAGATGAGAGAAAGATGAGCAGGATCCGGAAGATTTCTGTGGATGGTGAGATAACACATTTGGCTGGAGCACTCTCTGACTGCGACTGCAAGAACGATGCCAACTGCGACTGTTACCAGACAGGAGATGGCTATGCCAAAGATGCAAGGCTGAATGGTCCGTCTTCATTAGTGGCAGCTCCAGATGGGACCCTCTACGTGGCGGACCTGGGGAATATCCGCATCCGCGCCATCTCCAGAAATGGGCCAACTTTGACATCCAGTGGCAGTACATATGAAGTGGCTTCCCCTGATGCCCAAGAACTGTATATGTTTGACATCAACGGTACACATCAACACACTGCAAGCTTGCTCACTGGTGACTTGAAGTACACCTTCAGCTACAGCACAGAGAACGACATCACAGCTGTCACTGACAGCAGTGGCAACACGCTGAGAATCCGAAGAGATGCTAATCGTATGCCTGTGCGCATCGTCGCCCCTGACAACCAGGTGATCTGGCTGACGATGGGGACCAACAGTGGTCTGAAAACTCTCACCGCTCAGGGTCAGGAGCTTGTGCTGCTCACCTACCATGGTAACAACGGCCTGCTCGCTACCAAGACCTCAGAGATCGGCTGGACAACTTTCTATGAGTAAGTATAATTAACATTGGCAGGATCATTCTGTGGAACTGTTTATACCGTTGCCAAAGTCTGATTGATTTAGGTTTCAAAATATTTAGGACTTCTCATTATGGAAACAGCCCACAGTGCAAATTAAAACACACCTCCCACTTTTTGCATACTAATACAAACTGTGTAAACAGATGTAATTTGTGCTTAGGCAGATAAGATTATGTTTAGGAATGAAAAAGTGCACCGTTCTCTCTGGAATGGGAAGGCAATATTAACAAACTTGCGGATTTAATAGTTTCGTTTTGTCTTAGAACCTGTCATTATCATTAATACTGCTACAGCTGATACTGCATTATATTTTAATTTAAACCTCATGTTATTGGCACAAACATGGAAAACATTTTAATGAATTTGTGTCATACGTTTGCCTGTACTTGTTCATTATAGTCTCGCCAAAGTACAAGTTTATCCAATTAAGGGTAACAATACTTACCTGCAAATTGCTCAAGGGTGCACATTTAATTGAAGTCTAAATATAAAATTTGCCTTAGATCTGTAAAATAGCCTAGTTAGACTTAAATAACTCCATAAAGTGTGCTGCATTAGTTCTCATTTCTTGTATTGTATTGGCTATGACCAAACCTAAAGGTGATACAGTCAAATCAAATGAAATAATCAACCATATTGCATAATTAAAAAAAGGCTATTTAAACCTTCTATTATGTGCCAGCTTGTTTTAGTAGCATAACCTCTCTGTGATTGATTGTTTCACTCTTGTGTCATTCCCTGTCATGTCCCATTATGCCAAGCATGATATTCTCGCAACAAAAACAACGAAGCAGCCAGTTGTGATTAGAATGACACATCAATCATTAAAAACGAATTCATTACAAGTCGTTTTTTTTTTTTCTTCCTTTGGTTTGTTTTGTTATTGTAACCAAATAAAAGCGGATGTGTCACTCACTCATATTAAATATTTGGATTGTGCCTGAGCCATTTTTACAAACATCCTTCCACTTGTGCTCGAGAAGTGGAAGACATCCAGGAAAGAAAATGTGACATTTTAATTACAAGAAAGTCGGTGGTCTCACTCGAGTCTATAGGAGTTGATAATTGAATGAATCATTGCGCTGGGAGTCCTCATACATATAAATGCTTTGTCATTTGATTGCTCTTTTTGTCAAACAGCTATGACAGTGAAGGTCGACTAATGAATGTGACGTTCCCCACTGGAATGGTGAATAACCTGTACACAGACATATACAGTGCTTTGATGGTGGACATTGAAAGCTCCTTGACAGAGGAGGAAATCAGCATCACAACGAATACCTCAAGCGTCCGTGCCTTCTACACTCTGGCTCAGGGTAAGGCCTCGTCGCTAATCTCCCGAACGGAGCAGCTGTTATTTGTCATTGTTTCAAGGGTCTGCGGGGCAATGTTGAGTAAGCCAAAGTCGTGTATCATTACAACTCAGAGGGTTCGACAGTGTAAATGATTACTCTGTGGGTGTGTGGGCTGGCATGTCAGAGTCAGGGAGACACATCAACCTTGTTACTAAGTGGTTTCTACTATGTCCCACGGCCAGATGGTCCAATTATTTCCTCACATCATTCATGTTTCGTTTTGTTTTTTAGCTGAAGATTGTCTTATTTCTGATACTAACAGATTTGTGCTCTTTGAAATGAAGCCAGTAATGACCCCAAGAAACTGCTATATATATTCTATAAATATTGTTTCTAACTATTCTGTCTGAATTTTCCTATTTTCACTTTGTTTGTCATCAATAGACCAATGTAGAAGTAGCTATCAAGTAGGCTATGACAACTCTCTAAGGATTACCTACGCCAATGGGATGGACACCCACTACCAAACAGAGCCTCACATCCTAACAGGAGCTGCCAACCCGACTGTCGCCAGGCGCAACATGAGCTTGCCAGGAGAGGTTGGGCAAAACTTGGTAGAATGGCGCTTCCGGAAAGAACAAGCCAGAGGGAAAGTTATCGTGTTTGGACGCAAGCTAAGGGTATGGCTGGATTTGTTTTGCTAAATCCCCCTTTTTTGTGGAAGATGTGGCACAAATAATCAGTGGCATATGAGATCTACATTCTTAACAAAAACAAAAAAGTGAAAACTGTTAATAGGATCAAATTGCTATTTTTTGATTGCAGTGTGTTTATTTCAATAACATTGGATGTCAGCAATCAAATGGCATTATGACAGAAGAATAGACAATGATTGACTGAAAAAGTTTTACAACAATCAAGAAAATATAGGAAAATATTTTAAAAGTATGTGGGATAGTCTACCACAAATTTGTGATAAAATAAAATAAGATAAGATAGGATAAGATAAGATAAGATAAAACTTTATTGATCTTACAATGGGGAAATTGCACATTACTGCAGCTCAATACAGGAGATGGTAATAAAATAAGATAGAATAAAAAAAGAAAAAGGAAAAAACACCTAATGCGTACACACACATATACATCAACCATTTTCACAACCAACACTAATATATACAGAAATCAAACCAAGTATAAATATTATATATACAGTTGTGGTCAAAAGTTTACATACACTTGTAAAAAACATAATGTCATGGCTGTCTTGAGTTTCCAAT
>JARVJO010000269.1:1031357-1046344 GCA_031762555.1 Cynodonichthys magdalenae
TTTTCAGGTTTAAAAAAAAAAAAAAAAAAAAAAAAAGCAGAAATCTGAAATTTCTCAGCAACATTTAAGAACTGCACAGATAAAAAATAAGAATAATAAAAGCAAAAACAAATCAATTTTTATTTCTGCAACACAGATTTCAAAAATGTGTGTTTCTTATCTACAGTGTTTGAAGCACCGCATATATTTACAGCTGTTTGTCCATGTCCCACTAAGGTCTAAGCCTCCATAACAGTTTACTTCATGCTGACTGTTCCCATCTAAGCCCTGTTAAGCAAAAAGCCACAAAAGACATTTTAAATTAGACCAAATAATTCCATGTTTTTGAAACATTTCCCTTCGCTCCTGCTTCTTTCGCTGCTTCGACATCCCCCCTCCCCCCAACCCCTTGAATGACTGATCATGCCCACACAAGCCATGCAATCTCCTGAGTGTTTACAGCTCAAATCCTCTCTGAGTTGAAGTTAATCTGACATATCCTACAGACAGATCTTGTGTTCTTTCAACAGACCAACGCTCATAAATCGCACCCCCAAAAGACCGGGGGCCCTCATTTTGATCGGCGTTAAGAGGGCCAACTTTTATGTTATGACTTCAGCTTGTATTGGATGTTCATTGAGCCACTGTCAGACCCAAGCAATTTTGACCTCACACATCGATACCTTCATATTTGTCGGCCCGGATCAATAGAACTCCCGAAGGATAGAAAAAAAGAAAAACGTTAACTTAGCCTTAGTGTTTTTCCTAGCTCAAAACCCGCAAGGAAATTTCAGACTTCAGAACAGAGACGAGGTTGTTAGGATGGAAGAATCAATGCGGTGTATGGTCCAGCGTTATAGCACTAAGCACAATAATCCACTACACTGAGATGTAAACCTCAAGCTACCTCCTGCCTTGCTCAAAGTTTGGAAAAACTCAGCTTGTTTGTGTGGCAGACGGATTTCCAAACATTCTCACTTTTCCTGCTGGCACAGCTGTTTCAGGAAATTAAAGTCTTCCAAACATGTCATTACACAAACCCATCCAATCACGCTCATTAACCAGCCCGGCAGATGCACGTCCCCCTTACCCTGGATGATGGTGTTGTAGGAGACAACTTCCACGCTTCGTCCGTCGTTATAAAACGCAAAGTGCCACACCCCTGAGTCCAGGTACTGGATGAATCCCGCTTGGTGGACGGTGACGGGATGATCTAGCCGAGTTCTTGTGTCCGATTCACTCAGTGCCCAGTGCTCTTTGGCAATAAGCCGGCTCCCATCCAGCAGCTCAACAAAGTCGTACTGTAAAACAACACACGGATTTCAACAGATGCAAGCGGCTGTTATTTTAATGTCAGTCTAGTCAGTTCAAACAGTAAACAGGCAGAATGGCTCAAAAAGTACTTTTCTTTTTGTTTTGGTTGCATACTTTGTATGCAGAGAGAGAGGAGAGGAACTATGCAAAGTTTAAATGCAACACACAACCAGAAGTGGATTGTGTACACATAACAAAATATTCAAATATTATAAATGTTGATTTTTCTGTGGCAGGCATTCAGAGTTGATAGATGTTGTCTGGAGAGGTGTTTGTGTACTGATAGAACTGATATGCCTCTGAGGCAAATGCAAAAGCTACACCGTGAACTCTGATGGGACTGTGCAATCCATAAAGTGTTTATTACAGTCTGTTCAATTAACTTTGATAACGCGGTGTGTAGATGACTCGAAATTCAGATTGGTTCACCTACGCAACATAAACATTTATGTAGCATTTCGTTTCATTTTGTCAGTGCAAATTAGTGTTTTGTTGCACATTTTGAATGGTGGCCTGTCAAGAAACGGTCGTGTTTAATATGCTGCAAGTGAATTTATAATTGTTTTATTTTTCTCATTTGTTGAATTCTAAAGAGACATAGTACGGCACAAAACACAATAATAGATAAATAAAATACAAATAAACGGAACAAGCTTTCGAGGCATTGTTTTCTGCAGTTATATTGGGGATTCAGCATGATAGCATCGCTATTTTATTTTATTTTTTTCAAACAAACATTGATTTAGAGGGTAAACAAGCAGGAACGAGTTATTCCTACCAATGAGTAAAGAGATGCATCTGCTTTCATTGCACCTGCCCAACACCTGAACCCCATTTTGACTGGAGCTCGGGCGCACAGCAGAAAACAGTGTAAAGCATACAGTAGAAACAATCCCCAAACAGGCTGCAGGCTGCAAAGCTGCACAGCAGATGTAGACAGCAGATCCCCGGGCTAAAGCAGTTGTTAGCTACACAGATGAACTGAGGCTGTGAAGACTGAGGGCTGGGAAAAAAAAAAAGAGTCTGTGGGCTGCTTAGGAGTGTGATGCATACAGATCGGCTCTGTAGCTGTTTTTTTTATAAGAGCTGTGTTTCAAATCCAGCAATGAGGCTGTTTATGTAGAGCTTTGATGAGCTATTGGTTTTGAGTAAAAACCATTCCTGACATATTCCTTCACAGGGGCTGCATAACACTACGATACGAGAGGAAACAAGATCAAAAGAAATGCATTTACAAATTAAGTTGACCAATTTGCATAAATCTCAAATGTTTTTTTCTTAAGCAGGATTGCTGTAGCTGTAGCATCAATAAAACAATGATTTAATTTATTTTAAGACCACAGGCAATCAAATATCTCAGTAAAAAAGACATCAAAATAAATAAAAAAACACTATAATGCGCAGTAATTGATCAATTATTTTCTGAATGAATGCAATATCAAACCTAATGAATACACAATGCACTTTAAATGATTGCAAATAAAACAAAATAAAACAGGATTTCTAAAAAAATGGGAACGTGATCAAGCAGCTGTTCAGTTTACTGGCAAACAACAGGAAGAGGCATCAATTGAGAGGCAGGAGAAGTCAACGTTCTGATTTAAACTCTTTGTGTAGAGCGGTGAAGGTTGGGTAGAGATATTAACCTGGTGGAAGTAGACTTCTTTGTATTGTTGACTTGAGGGGGAAGTAATAAAACAGTTCATCCCACAAGCCCTAACCCCCATGGCCAAGTGCATACATCTTGATTAGGTGCTGTGAAAGCCCCTCAACTCATCTCAGTCCAACAATGTAGGTGAATAACAGTCAAGAGAGCGAGCGTGGAGAAATGCCCCGTAGATCGAGAAGAAAAACAAAAATCCTGCAAATTTCCCAGCATTTGAATTGAGTGAACTTGGAGTTGTCCAACTCAGGACAAACTCTGAGGAAGAGGGAAAAAGTTTGTTTCTTCCAACTTGTCTGGTTTGTATCATCACAGACAGACACTCAATAGAAAATGGAGGAAGTCTATATTTGACAAAAGTGGAAAGGTTGTTGCACTTAAATGCTGTCTTGTCTTCCAAGCAGTGAATACAACGAACAGTCAATATCTCTCATTGGGGTCTTTCATGCTCAGTTAAGTAAATGCATTGATTTGTTCCCCCAGTACCTGAGCAGAATGTAATTTAGAAGTTGGCACAATGGACACAATGTCCAGCATTGACAAGCAGGAGTGCCTGAATAGCAATAGGTTGAGACATAAAAATAGTGTCTTGTTAATTAGTAGGCTTTGGTCTTTGATTTTTGTTGGGTTACCATTTTTTTTTCAAATGCATTTATTTATTTGCCTTTGAAGTGGAATCCAGTTCACTTCCTGTTCCGCTGGACCTTCTTCCATTTGAGTGTCGTGTCACCCTCACAGTTTACACTTGAGGGAGATTGTCGAAAAGGTGAAGCTAAGAGCTTTTTTCTGTCGAGTGTGGTGGAAAATAACCATTGTCTGAGTGCTGTCATCACACATCAGACATTTAGATGCTCAAAAATGTCATTTAAAGGATATGTCGGACATTTTGGAAACACTTCAGTTTGCAAATAACAGATATTTTAGTGGAAGTGAAACCAGTCCACTCACTTCCACTCAGGAAGGAGAACAACTCCATGATAAGTTACTATTCCCTGATGAAAAGATGATCCACATCCCCGAAACAGCAGATTAATTATAAGGAACGAAATAATAAAGAAAAATGTAGACATATTTTTAATAACAATGTGAATGGATGAGCAAATAAACAAATAAATAAATGATATGAGAACAGCATGGAAAGGAAAATCTTTGTGAATCATAAACGTATAAAGACAAAATAATTAATGGTTGAAAATGACTTTTGCTTTTGATCATTTTTTTTCCAATAGTTTATTTTAGTTTAGTTTATTTATTCATTTCTAAAAAAAAAAACAATTCTATAGACAATAAAAAACACAAATCAAAAATCAAAAATGAAAGGTAGCAGAAGAAGAAAAAAATCCTATAACATCTGCCCCTTTTCTCGAAAAAATAAGTTTGACCAAAAATAAACAAAACAAAAAAGACGAAAATAAATAAAGGTAGTCATTGGTAGTCGTTGCAAACTAAGAAAAAAAACAAACAACCAAATAAATAAATAAATAAGTTCTTGAACAATATCAAACGACGCAGTTTGAAAGACTTTACTTCGGCGCTTTTATATCGACGTACGAATCTCAAATGCGTACATGTGCTCAATGTAAACAAAGCAGTTTTACTTAACAAATTTGAACGTAAATACGTAAAACTGATCCCATTCATTGGACACCGTCACTGTTTTCAGTCACTTCGGCTGTTTCCAAAGCTGAACAAATACACGTGAGAGTTGGCAGCTTTTCACAAATGTTGCTTATAAAATTTTAACTTTAAGATTCAAACATTAATATGAGAAAGCATTGTGCTGATAGGTTTCTTACTTTATTTATTTGTGTATTTATTTATTTATTTTTTACCAATATATAGGACATTGTGAAGCCAAAAAAAAACATAAGATTACAGTTAATGATAATTTCTGACAATAGGTCAGTGTGCGTGTTTGATATCAAAAGAGTAAATATAAAAACTTATGTCTTTTAGATAACAGCAAAGAGTCCACACCTTAAACAGAAAATACATAAGTAAGTCTACAATATAACACAAACATTTTTGTATCATTATGTAAAAAAAAAAAATTGGACTCAAAATTTGACCAATAACTAATACTGAATGATAGAAAATTATTGGGTCTATGGTGTTAAAAATATTCACTCTTTATCCTTCCTAATTAAACATGATGTACTAAAAAAGAGTAAATGGACTGAAAAATGACTGAGACAGCTGGAACGGGGGATCGAACCGCCAACCCTCCAGTTACAGGACGACTCCCATAACCACTCCGTCACAGCCACCCTGGTGCTAAAATAAGCGCTAACACACACACATATATTTTTTGAATTCCTTACCTGAGTGTGAGAAGGTGCAAGACCCTTTCGTCCGTAGACTCCTATCAATGCGCTTCTCTGTACTGAGATGTTGAACTTAAGAAAACGCGGTTGGTCCATGTTCAGCTGAGAACGCCAAAACACCCCCGGTGGGACGCTCTGAGCCACTCTCTTCCCAATGTCAACCTGCCCGGTATCAATGGAGTTGTTCTCATGTTGAAAGATGCCAGTTTTCCCTACAAAACAGAAACAAATCCAGACCATTCATGAGGGAGCAAAAAATAAATAAAAACAAGCAAAGTTAGGATGACTTCATTTGATCCAGTTCATCAAGTAAATCTTGTTCGATCACTTCAATGGCACAGTTATGGTTCTTATATCATTTTTTGATTCGTGGCTATCTATAAAAGGCACATTGTTTCTGCTGCTTTTCATTGTAATCTCCTAATTAGGTTGGTACATTACCAATAAAGTACCATATCTTTTCCAAATTAGCTGTGACCAAGCACAAGATTAAAAGCTGTTTTTTTCTAAGCCCTGTTTACTGGAAGATAAAAGTATGTATTAAAATGACAAGCTATATAATTGTGTTTTAAAAAGACTAGCAGGTCAAATCTCCCATCTTCTTTCAGGTCCTTGTGACTCATAGAGTCAGGCTTTATATCAGATAAGGTGCAAATGGAATCTGTCAGACACTTAGAGCTGCCTTGCCAGAGCAATAACTGCAAATCAAAACAATTTGCTGAATGATGTCCTTCAACCGTGTCCTTATAGTCCCATGATTTTCTCGGGAGTTATATGGTCTGTGGTCACCTGAACAATTGCGATGTTCAATGTGCCATTACCTGAAAAAAAAAATTATTGTTAAAAAGAAAAATCTACAAAGTCCTTGGCCGAGGAAGGAATGCATATAGAAGATACTGAGCAAAACTAATAACTCGTGCACCGCTTTGCTACCCCACCTTAAGAAGCATTACAGAGTGCAGACACATGTATTGTAGCTGCGAGTATATCTGTTTGTGCCAGACCTCCTTTATTTGCATGCCTCAGTGTTGGGTGTGTAATGAGGCCATTGCCTGTCACTTCCGCTTCAGTCAAAGTGAGGCTTGGAAGCCAAGTTTACCTCTGGGGAGAATAATAGCTGGCTATTGATTGCCTTTAAACAGTCCAAAACCTGCCTCATGCTATCTTAATTAGCAGTACTTATGAGGATTTAAATCTAGCTGAGTTTAAACAATTGAGCTTTTGCCTGGCCTATTCAACTCAATTAATGCTTTCGTGGTTGTGCATTTTAAATACCGCATTGTGCTTCCATGCTTTTGCTGTAAAGGTGAGTTGAGATGGCCAGCTGGCTTGTTGATGAAAACACAATGGGTCAGAATTATATTTAGGGACTACAAAACAGTTTGAAGTCAGTCGATTGATTTCCAAAAGGTGAGAGGTCTCAAAAAATTCTCATGTCTCAGCACTGAGCCCAACGCAGAGGGCAAATGCTTCGCAATTTGCTCCTCCTAATTGTCATTTGAAACTTTCCTTGATTAAATTCATTTGCACCTTGGTGCTTTAAAAATCCCCAAACCCATTAAGACTGGTTTCAGTTTACATGTTTATGTCCCTTTTAAATCTTTACATTTTCCTTTTTTTAGACCACAAACAACAGCAATTAGCTGGTTTTTATTAAAGCCAATTGCAAATGTAGAACGTGTTGTCACTGTTCAAAATATGTAGGAACAAATGATAACACTAGGTTAAAAATAGCAATTTATATTGAAAAAAGGGGGAAAAAAAGTTTGATTTTATTTATTCCCCTTTTTTCCAGCGGTAACTTCAATTTTGCAAACAAACCGACACCCTGTAACAAGAATGCCATCACTTAACTTCAAAAACCAGTCTGTACGTGGATATTTCGGTTGTATCCTTTGTGTTTATTTTGGTTGTTTTATGCAAGGTAAAGTATTCTCATTTGTATTTTTGTTCATTTGCACTTCTAAAGCAGCTCTTATCTGTCAGCATTTGATCACACACCTGTGCTGCTAAAAACAAAAAAGTCGGATATAAGCAGTTTTTTGTTTTGTTTTTTTTTTACATTTGCCTCATTTCTGTATTTCTTATAAGTTTTCTTGTTCTAAACAATTTTATTTGCTGCTTGCAGTTTTATAAAGCATCTTTTCAAATAGTGGCTGCAAATCTTTTAGTTAACTTCACTTCCTTTGTCCATTTGCTGGTCTTGTAGATCATCTTTATTGCTTTTATATTATGACATCATTCCTTACTTAACAATATCAAAGCCAAATTTTTGTATTATTTTTTTATAATAGCGATGTTATTTTTACAGGGGGGGGTGAGTTGTATTGTAAAGGTCCGGATGTTAATTATTGTTTATTGGATCCACTTTAAGAAACTTCAGGTGATTATAGGAAATCTTCAGTCAGAGGAGACAAAAACCCAAGCCTGAGATTCGGTGTTTACATTCTGTTTAAACATAAAGGATGGTTAAATTTAAACATATTATGCTGGTAATTATATTGGTTCATCACGTTTTACAGAGTTATTCTATACGGCCTTTTAAAAGTTTAGAGCATCTGCCCCTTTGAAGGTCTCTGCACAATTCTGGTTCAGCATAATTATGGCTTTGCTTTTCAGTAATACCTGTTCTATTAGAAAGAGCAGAATTATTTAAACATCTGCTCTTATACATGCATTTCTATATAGTTTTATTTATTTATTTTTTACACACACACACGTATATATACATATGTATATATGGAAACAACATTTAGGGAAACAAGGCTAAGATTAACAATGTGATAACCCACTTTGTGACTATTTAGGACAATTTGAAGACTGGAAATCTGAGTGGCTAATATCCAACTATAATGTTAGTCAAGCAAGAATAAAAACAAGGACGTAATTTACTGATTACATGTCAGAGAATGAGACAAACAGACTTGAAGACAATAAAGAAAACAATGTAGACAAGATGATTTATCTGCTCAGCAAGTTTGAAGGTGTGGCCAGATCATCACTAAGGCTGAAAAATACCACTTTAGGCTTTTACACTTGTTTTTTTTTGTTTTTGTTTTTCTAACTTGAATGTGTGAAAATTTGAAAAATAAAAAAAGGTGCATTTCACCTCAAAAATGTTTGTCCAAGTCTGTAATGATGTCATGACTTTCTTCTTAAAAATTAGATACATTTGAGAATTATGGAAATGGAATTAAAATTGTGGTTTGATACTAACAGAAGTCGAAAATAAATATATATATGAATTTTTTTTTTTTTTTTAAAGAACCAAAACAATACAGTCCCTGTGGAACTCCCCATGAAATGGAAAAAACACCAAACCTGACAGAATTGCTTCTTTCTGTAAAATATGATTAACATTTTTCAGGAGCAGTTGATTTAATGACCACTCTCTAATCAAAAGACCAAACTGTTGTAATGTGTCACAATGAGCATAGTACAGATATCTGAAAGCATTAAAACTAGATAATTCTCGTGAGTCTGTAATTATTAAAAATGTCAATAGTGTTGATTTTATTCTAAGAAGATTAAATCAGGAGGGAATATGACAGAATTCTGACATAAATTAGAAAAGTTCAATCAAAGTTTTTCACATTCTTTTCTTTTCTTTTTTCTCCTTTTATGTTAGGTTACCCCATGTCATGTCTGAATAAGCCTGAAAAGTCGCAGACCAAAGACAGGTGTTAATGGTGGATAAAACACAGGGTCTAACAGTATCAAACACCTCTTTTAAAAGATGAGGGCTGGTAATGTCCAGTGGGACACTCGGTGGACAGGTGGTGCAGAATGTCTCTTTGGCTCAAAAAGAATAATAGAAAAAAAGCTCAAAGTGATCAAAAACGACAGAAGGGAAAGAAGGTGGGAGTTCAGGTTAAAGGTAGGGGAGCAAACTATTTTATGTCTTTCTATATCAGAGAGTGACAAATACCAACGTTTCATATTAAACCTATTAAAAAAAGTAATTCCAAATGGTGGAAAGCAATAAAATGATGCTTTTTTTTGTACAGTAAACACACACACACACACATATATATATATATACACTGTATGACATTAACAGTTATACATTATTTGCTTATTAGATGTCAAGCGTATTTCTCACCATCAGCAGCCAGAGCTGTCACTATGCTCGTCTGAGTTGGCCCCATTTTCCCAACTCCTCCGTTCTCAAAAGCCGGCTGGTTTTCCAGTTCTTGGAGCTGCCAGTTGAGTCCGAAAAGGTGCATTGCTAAAACACACACACACGCGTGCACACATAAGAAAAAAAAAGCTGTGTAGGTTTGTGGGAAATGATAAACAAACAAGCAAATAGTTTCAAAAGAACAATCAAGCCACTTAAGCACAAAGGACCTGTGGGAGTGCACAGCGGAAGGATCCAGCGTGAGCAACAACAACTATTTAACTCTAAACACTTTCCTCTTTATTTTGTTTTCAGTGGCTGTGGTGCCATGGGTGGCTTTTGTGTGAACTTTGCAGCAACACAGGCCAGACAAAGTCATTTCAATCAATACTGTGGCATGTTTCCTCGGGGAGTGCTGTTCATTAAGGTTCCAAAGTGTCAGCTACTGCATCAAAGAGAGCAGCGGGCTGAGTTTCTATTTTGACACAAAAGCTTCCACTTCAGACAAAAACGACGAAATACACTGGAAAAATCTTAAACTCCCCGAGTCTAATACATAAGACAGTGTTACACGTTCGCGAAGGAGTGAGATAGAAGAGCCGATATAAAGTAAGAGACTTTTAAGAAAGTGGAAGGCAGTGTATCGAAAAAGGCGCTCACAGCAGGAGGTGGAAGTGAGAAGGTTAGGCGCTGAAAACTCCTCTAGTTCTCTTACATAACTAAAACGTGTCTGGCTTTCATTCAGACAACCTGCTTTATTGTTACAGAATTGGATGCAATCAAACTGTGCTCTTGTTGTTTTGAGAAACTGAGGCGTTTCTGAGAGCGCAGCAAGAGGGCTTATCTCCTTCAAAGTCACCAGCCCGGGAACATGCTGAGGAAGCATCTTGATTTCCGACCATTTGATCTGCGGGAGGAACTTTTCTCCAACACCCGTCGCTCGCTGGGAAGATGGATATCGACTGCAGCAAATAACTTGAGAGGTGGATGTGGGGCCAGAGAGAATATCAAGTGTGTAGGAGACCAAAAGAGAGATGGGAAACTAGCATGAACAGTGTGTCAATGATACTTTGTTAAAAAAAAAACAGGGAGCGTGTCTGCTTTGTAAAAAGCCTCCTGATGAAAATACTTGGCATCGGTTGAGCGAGGATCCACACAACACTCGTCCTTGATAGATCAAATGAACAGGTGTGGCGCAGCTTTATATTTCAGTCAGATTATTCAAATTTAACACGCGAGTGGAAATGTTTTGGTTTCCGTCCAGCTCAGTCAAAATCTTACTCGGTTTCAAAATCAATTTTTGCTGCTAATAAAGCAAACGAGCCAGAAGAAACGATTTCTGATTGTTTCATCAATAGTTTTAACAAGACTGACTCTTCTCAGACAGGAAGATGAAAACATCAGATTGACTGCATTCATTACAGGAGGTGACACTGGGTTCACCTTGTGTGTTTGTCTTTGTGTTTGTGTCTCTGAGGACAAAAAGGATCTGAACTGTGAGGGATGCAGTCAGAGAAGTTGGCTGAAATCCAACAAATCTGTTCTGATTTTTTGTTAGATTTTATTTAATACGGTAATGCCTATAGTAATTATAGCTCTTCACAGCTGGTGATATCCAGTCATTTATTTTTCCTTTGTCAGCGTCTATAGGAGTTCCTTTTGCTATTTACAATAATGGACAATTGTCTGGAGCCATTTTTCATTTCTTTATAGTGTGCTTCCAAAAAGACAGCTTCTTTCAGTTCTAAAGTCTTTTTGTTTTAATTTGTTCTGCTGACTTTTTGAAAGTTTTAAAGTTCTCTTTATTTGTTTGTTTACTTTGCCTTTTCATACCTTGCTTTCACAAGTCATTCTCGGTCCTTGTACTTGACTATTTTCAGGGGAATTAATTTTGTTTGTTAAGCCACTTAACTTAGACTTATGAAATATTCAAACATAAAAAGGCTCCAAAACTCAAGGGAGGAACCACAGTTTTGTCTCGACAAACAACTTAGCAAATAACCAATTCTAAATTGGATCTTTGGACATTTTTTTTTACAAGATGCCATTTTACAAATTTGTTTAGATCATTGGGAACAAAACAAAAACAAAAACAAAGATAATAGTTTGTCAGACCTAAAATAGTATTTTAGCACCAACAAGGTAATATCAGCTGAAAATACAAAGATGATCAACAAAAGGTCATGTGGCCCTTTGTTCAGACAGTATTGTTTTTGGTAAAAAAAAAAAAAGAAAAGAAAATATCTAAAAAAATTAATAAAAGCGACAAATTAAATGTTTAGTTGATGCAATATATATTTTTAGAAGTAAAACGTTCTGCCCTTGCACACGTTTCTTGATTTTTAAAGCACACTCCTCACTTCATTTCCACAGTCAGGTTCATGAAAGGAAAAGGAAGTGAAGAAAAAGCAGAATAAGTAAAAAGAAAGCACAAACATTAGTCTTGAAAACTATACTTCAAAAAGTTAGTGAACCTAAATGTAAAACCTTTTCATTTTAAAACGTTTGCACTATATTTAATTTATATACCATACCTTATAATACATCAAACCCCCCAAAAAATCCAGTATTTAAAACCCTAAGGGTAGGATTTCACTGGGCTGCGACTGTCGGAGACTAGCTGCAGATTCATTAAAAGAAATTTAAAGAAAAAAGGGCAACTGGTTTGATACAGCCTTGCTAAATTCTGATTCGCAACCAGGCGACAAACATTTTTTTTTTTTATGTTTTTTACTATCGCTGTCTATTTTTGTTTGCACAGCTTGCAAAACTGTATAATGTGCTGTCTTTTTGGAAGCACATTATAAAGTTTTGCAAGCACATTATTTTCTTGCCCAACTCTTCCCACATCAGACTGTCTCAGTTTGCTTTGTCCCCGTCTTGGCAGCCCCCACCCCCCACCCATCGCCAAAAATTTGATTTATTCTCCTCCTGCATTGGAATGAAAATTGGCACATTTGGACCAGTTGTTCTTTTCTTTTTTAAATAATATTTATTAGTGGTTTTTAGACCTTTTGTCATGAGACCCTCCATGCAGGTGTCAGACCAAAGCTCTAGCACTTTAGAGTTTACAGAAACTAAATTCAGAAGGGTTTGAGATCTGTTCCACATGACTGTGACAAGTTTGTGATTAATTTGGTAAAAAAAAAAATTGTCAAACACATTTTTATTTAATATCTTCAAAATTCAAGCAACAAGTCTATGAGCCTCCAGCAGTAACAGCCCAGCCAGATACTCGAACAGATACATTTTGCAGTTTAAAACAAATTTGCAAATATTCCCATCACCAAATACACAAATCCATTTTCAGTTTTTTTTTTTTCGCTGAGGCAAGACTACTGAGCTGGATCTGAAATGACAAGGATCAAATGAGGACATGAAGCATTAACTCAAAGTAAAACCTCCTGGAAATAATAAATAAATAAATACAAATACACCTACTCTTGTAAAAATGACTGACAGCACTAAATAAAATCAGGTTAGGGTGTTTCTTCAAAAAATTGTAGCAAAACCATTTTTTTTTTCTTTTTTCTAGCAAATAAAAAGAACAAAAAATAAAATGCATTGGGGAAGTTGAGCCTGTTTGATGCCAGCGCAGAATCTTTTTGCTCTATCGAGGGAGATGATGAACGACAGAGAGTGCACTCAACAAAGAGTTGTTGCCTCGCAGCTGAATCTCGTCTTAAATACTAATTACATTTAACAACCTTGTTTAACCTTTGGGTGAACCAAAAACGCAGCTATTTGTGTTAAAAACAGGCATCCCACTCCTGTACTGCCAGCCTGACTCTGCTGGAGGTCAGTCAGACGGCGTGGTTAAAAATAGGTATGACAACATTTAACTTTCCGAAAGGTAAAGCAGTAAATTAAGGTTGGTGCAACTCTCTTTGTCTGAAACACCTTTCCTGAGTTGATTTCCGATTGCAGCCCTTAAATCAATAGAACATAATAAGCGCAGGGGCTTTCTTTGTCCACACATCTGTCTCCTTGTATCATCGGTCTTCCACCTGAAAGGAAACTGTGTGGTCTCCTGTGTATCAGAGGCACCACAGAACAGAACCACAGAGAGCTGTCCCCTCTTCACTGCTCTCAGAGCACCAGAGTCTGATTCCCCACTTACCTCATCAACAAATTGCTTTGAGGTGAATAGCCCTCAATTTATAAATTTACATAAGTTATTTCTACAGCCTAGACCAGTTCAATTAATATTTATGGGCCAGGAGCAATTTTCCTTCTTGAGCAAGATGGCTGGAAAAGCAGGTCTCTAATCACTGATGTCAAAAGTAGCCCTGAGGAACATCAACGCTGAATTTGTGAATTTGCTACATGCCTTTTTGAGCTCTGACATGCACACAGTCTCTTGTGTACAGAAGCACAAACACTTTTGCACCATAAAATGCAACATGGCCCCAAGAAAATCCTCCAGGCTGCTCTCAGCAAGTTTTCCATTTTTTTTTTGGTCACATGTTTACTGCTGGTGTTGCCACTGGAGAAACACTGTGCTTCGTGTGTCAAAGATGAAAGTTTATTTTTTTTATTTATTTTTTCCTGTCTCTCTCTTTTATACATGTAATAATAATAATAAAAAAAAAACAACTGAAGCAGCCTACAGCATAAAAATGCAAAGTTGCATAAAGCACAAGTATTTCTATTGCTAGTGAGAAAATACTTAATGAGCAAATAAATAAACAAGGCTATTTAAAGGAGAAATAAAACGATCCATCTGGAGTAAAAGAGTGTCAACAGCAACTGAGACCTCAACAGTCTTAAAATTACCAGGATAAATATTGTTTTACATTGGAAAGTAGCTGCCCACAGATGCCTCCGGGGAATTCCCAGAATAAAACTGAGCAGCAGCTCTGAGTAGAGATGTTCCCTCTCTCCAGGACAGAGTTTCCATCAATCTTACACGGATAAACAACATCCCCACCACAAGACTGACCAACAAAGGGTTTGTTTTATAGCTGTGAGGCCAGTGAAGCAAGCTCTGTGTCTCTTGGTGTTAGTCCCTGGGTGTATCTGGTTTTCAATTAGTATACAAAGCAGTCACTTAGCTAATTCAACTCCCCTCACGAGTGGACGCACCTGCACAGTCCACTCTCCTCTGGTCATGGTCTCATTGAGAGAGGTAACTTGCACTATGTTTATATCACCACATTTGACATCGTTTTAATGACTTAACGACAAAAAAAAAATATTAGTTTGTAAGATGTACTTTTATAAAGCAAGAGATGAAACAATATATGTGTGTGTGTGTGTGTGTGTGTTTTTATAATGTTTTGGGTGGGAATAAATATGATTTTTTCTCATTCCTATATATATATATATATAAATACACGGTATATACATGCAAGCATGTAAATATGTTAATGCAATAGATTTCTATATAGACTTGTATACTAGAGGTGCAACAATACATGTATCTGTATCGAACCGTTCAGTACAGTGCTTTAGGTTCAATACACTCATGTATCGAACAATACAGATTTTTTAAATTTATTTTATGAACGTGTCTTCTGAAGATGCTCCGTGTTGAAGGATCAGTGGATCTGTGTTCGACTACTCCACCTAGGCTGCATTGTCGAGC
>JARVJO010000269.1:1046480-1077465 GCA_031762555.1 Cynodonichthys magdalenae
CACTGAGAAACTTGCTGTTTCAGCAACATTTAATTTAAAAACTGTACTTTTGAGGTTAAACAAATGTTCATAATTAAGTTCAATAAATTACAAGTTAGGAAGGGCATGGATATTTATCTTTTGTGTATCGAAAAAAATACCGAACCGTGAGATTAAAATATCGAACCAAACCGAATCGTGAATTTTCTGTATCCTTGCACCCCTATTGTACCTATGTGAAGATGTAGGTGTACTAATATTACATCTTTTGACAGAAAAGGAAGACAAATATGTAAATAAAGGAATATATCAATAATATTTATTTTGTAATTGTTATGTAATTTATGTATACAATATTAGGTAAACTGATAATTGTTTTTGTCTTACTGAAATCCTTATGGTGTGATTTAGAAGAAGAAAACAGACAAATTTATTATTTTTAATAAGTTTTTGAGAAGGGTGGGGATAGCAGGTTCTTACTTCTTCCTTTTCAACTAACTAACTGACCAACCACCACCCAACTAACTAACTTATTAACTACCCACCCAACTAACATTTTCTGTGAAGCTGTCTGAACATACCACCACCCACCAACCCACTCCCTCAAAAAAGAAAAAAGATGTTATCACTCTCAGTCTGAACCATTAGGATTAATAAATATAGATAAAATGTTTCCACCTCCTCCTGTTGTTCCGTATTGAAAACAAATTGTCCTCGTATTTGGGAGCTGCCATATTGGATCTTTGACATATTGGTCATGGGGCTGTAACATTGATATGAACATCCCTTCTTCACACACTCCCAACTCACTAACTGGTTGTCACACTGTCAATCATTGTATAACATGACACTTTTAAAAATCTAAAACAACTAAAACTTAATGTTTTGACATAAAATGCAAACAGCATCAGGGTTAGAACTATATGAATTGACAAATGTCAAATATAACATCTGGAGTGTATTTTTATTTTTTGATAAGAGGAAATGTCATATTTGACACATTATGGGGTGGGACTTAAAACAAATACTGGAACCAACCATTAGGGGGCAATCATCCTTTGTGTCTTCAAGTTCCACCTTCTGGTCCTGTCTTTACTTATAATATACCTCAACAGTTTTGAACACAAAAGCTGGACTCTGAACAATCCTTGAATTTCTTCCAGGAGGGTCTGTTTGCAGAGCTGGAACAGGTAAGACTCACATCAGCAGATGTGGCTCATTAGAAGTGCAGGAGCTGTTGTGGTCAATTAGCCAGATTCCAAATTTGAGACTGCTCTGCCAGCAAGCATTTTCATTTATTTATTTATTTATTTATTTTCCCGAATTAATAAGATGAAACATACTGTTAATGTTACCCATCGTAATTGTATCGAATAACATACAAAGTAGTGAATATGTTTGCCTCTGTTGCGCATCTATCAACTATTGGGACTGTGTGAGTTGACAGAGGAAGAGTATTAAATTATGAGTGCACATTGTACTGTATAAGTTATGGCACCTGGCAGGAGAACTGGCAGTGGATAAAAGAGAGGAGAAGTTGTGGAAACCATCTCAGTCACATGAGGCAAGTGTCAGAGGGCTGCATCTATTTAACAAACTCAAACAAACACCCCCCGCCACCTTTACACACACACACCGACACACACAATTCCCCAAATAAGCTAAAGTCCCTGAATCACAAAATAGGTTACAATATGATGGGTTAAAAAAAGGTTGTGAATCTATTCAGTCTGGTGAAGGTGTTTGTTAAAACAGCATTATATAAATGACATTTTTTCTTGAGTAAACTGAGGACATTGTTTTAAAGGTCATAAGACACAAACAAAAACAGCCACTGATTCTTCCAGACAGGGGAGTAAATGGAACCTATATATGTTTACACTCCTATTAATTTACGACATAAAAATCCAAACCACAAGAAGCAACCAAACAGTTAAGTCAATGAAGGGATTATGAATATTGATACTGATGTAGCACATTTATGACCTCTCCTCCAAGAGAGCACTTCTCTCTCTGTCCAGCAATAAAACACTAGTTATAGGATCTCCCCAACATTGCCATATTTCTCTTTATACAACTGTGTCACATTTCCTCTGCCTCCAAGCTGGGTGAATACTCATATATCCGCTCAGGCAGAAAGGCACAGTGTAAGGATTAAGGGCTCGGCTGACAAGGGAGGGCATGAAGAAAGATAAATCTGTAACAGGTTTATTGCTGTGGTCAAGATTCCAAAGGTTAGCAAGAAGTCAGCTTTGACATATGCTATAAAAACAGAAAAAAGAAGAAGAAAAAGAAAAAAAACATTCAAAGCCTTTTTATATGAAATAATGCCCAATGGATTGGGAGTGGAGGGTGAGTTTCTTATCCCACTGACCGAGATAAAAGCAGTTCCTGTTTCACAGAGCAAGTTTTAGTTCCTGTACAACAAAGACTTGGTGGACCAAAGTCTTCTTTACATTTCAAGTCCTTGAAACTGCTTTTAAAAAAAGAAGAAAAAAAACTTAACTCCCAAGCATGTTCCTTTCCTAAACTGCCTTTTGAACTTCTGAGTCTGTATTTTTAACAAAAAAATCCAAGTAGACATAAATGAGCCACCGTTCTGTGAACTGGGGATCGTGACAGTGGGGATGATGCACAGCTTCCTGTCAAATGGAAAGAGATGACAGTGTCTTCTTGAAAACTGTACTGACGCCTTGTCTGCATATCTGACTGAAGACTTGGTCAGATAGACTCTACTTCGGAATCATATCAGGACATCTGCAATCGCTGCAGAAAAGGGAACAGGCAGCGAACGTGGAATGCCATCTCTATTCACACCCAGCAGCTTGTCAATCATTTGTTCTGTTTCATTGGAAGACAAACGTCCAATGTTGAAGCAGAAAAAAAATGTCTCTTCTTGAATCTAAAAGCAAATTTGTTGCTTCTGGCCTCTAAAACTACTGCTTTTACAAAGTCAAGTAACAGTTTGTGACACCTTCTCATCAAGAAACAAAGCTTCATGGTTCAGTCATGTGGCTACATTTTTGTTTTCCTTTAACAAATTTTAGTAAAGTCAGTCAGAACTCAGTATTACAACTACATTTTCATAGAAAAGGCAACTTCTCTGAATAACTATTTGTTTGGGTAATTATATAGATTTAAATACAGACCATAAAGGAGTTATCTTACTGGGTTAGTTGGTGAACAGTATTCATGACACTTTTTTAAATTTCTCGCAACTTTCGCTGGGTTCACACCGAGGGAGGAACAAATCGAGTTGAGTATGATATGGACAGGGCTTGGTAACAAAATAATGCCCCCGGACTGGAATACACTTTTGCAATCCACACACACTGTGATTTTCAAAAACTGGCCTCTCAAAACCTGGATACATGCCTCAAAGGTCGTTTGGTCGCTAAAAAATAAAAAAACATGAGTTCAGTGGGATTGCATTTGAAAATTCACATATTTTCTTACAATTTTCCTACAATTTTGAGGGATTTCTTTTTACCAACTAGTCTCCCAACAGTTGCAGCTCAGTGAAATCCCACCACAAAGTGGCCATCTGACAGTGAAAAACTGTGTATGAATTGATGAGGCAACCTTACAAATGGAGAGGTGTGGAAGCTGAAATGCAGTGAGACTGAGATGATGGATAATAAAAAAAGGCAATGATGTGTGTCCATATCTGAGGCTTGAATGGAAGGTATGTGCAGTTAAGGGCAATATAGGTCAAGCTTCGTATCTTCTCCTTTTAAAGCTGTTTAAATAGCTGTTTGACACTTGAATACAAGTAATTATTCAGAAATGTCCCCATGCATGCAGTCCAATCAGACCTCAAAAATCATTCAGATTTTAAAGCTGCTATAATCTGCTCTGAGCCTTACCTATGCAGTAGCAGAGAATGATGGAGAGGACCACTGCTATGGCCACAGCAATCACGGCGGTACATTTCCAGGAACAATGCTTGGATGACTTTTTGAACTTGAAAGCTCCCCTGGACAGGCTGTTTCTGGGCAAAGGGCGTGCAGGTGTGGAGTAAACGGTCCCCGTTGCCATGGTGTAACCGGGAGCTGCAGCGCCAAAGAAAGGGGTTGTTCCTGTTCCAGTTTTAAAAAGAAAATGCCTGGAGAGAAAAAAAAACAAACAAAGAAAGCAAAGGGGAGGTGTCACAGTATTGCACATTGCAATGAAAAGTATGTTAGAAGTCCCACATTTATACCTTTTACACCCCTTATTTAAAAACACAGTATCCCTTATGCTGCCCGTGTCCCCAAGCAGTCACTAATGGCTTAAATCATTGAAGATTAATTTTAAAATCTTAAAAAAAAAAAAAAAACTCTGTAAAATTAAACTCATCCAACACCAGCACAACTCTCTCATGCAGTGCACTGTAGGAGGAACTCAGTCATATTCTAATTTCCAGTATTATCCTGACATTGGAAAAGGTTAACAAAAAGTACCTCATAAAAACAATCATCTCACTTTTGCCCTTTTACAACTGGGCCTTTGCTAATAGTCCATTATACCTGGGGTAATTAACAGGGCTTAATCAAATGCACTACGGAGTGATCGTCTTATTAACTTTTAAACCCCTCGTGCAAAGCTCTTAAGTAAATGAATTAAGTCTTGTTGCCACACTTGCCACTACTTAGAGATTAATACCCATATGCCTCCCGGCTTATAGGGACAGCCAGGAAAATTGAAGAGATTGACCATGGACTGTAGAACGCACTCCAGTCCACACACGTGTAATTTTATCACTTTGTGAAGTCTTCCTAAGAACTCTCTTACATTTAAAAACTAAACGCAAACAGCATTTATGATTTCACACACCTGTTCATGTGTTCTTTTATTTTCAAAACCAATAACTTCAAACAAAAAGCTTGGATTCATCACAGCAGGGGGCTTCGGTAATTAACCAAACGCTTATGTGAGTTTATGGGTGTAGAACACAAGCTATGATATGTTTTGTAAAAAGAATAATTCAAGAACAAATCAAACGGATTATGCTTTTTAAGCTAAAATTTAAATAAAATAGAAATAATTGTATAAACTTGTTTTGTTATTCAGGGGACGCTGGTCCACATGAATACTTCACATGCACCCTTGCACACAGCATTGCACCTAAGGGTGCTTGGCTCTGCTCTGCCACAGTCACGTCCATTCAACTGGAACATTTTGGTCTAAGTGACTTAAAAGTGTCCTTCACACTGTGTAAAAGGTCAAGGTCTTTGAAAAAAAATGAAAACATCCAAACAAACATATATAAATGCATAAAATCCACAAGCTAATAACCTAAACTTTACATACTTAAGCACAGGATTACAAAAAGTCTATTTCTGAGACTTTCATCTTGTATTTTTTAAATTCTCACACGTGTTGCTCCACTTTAAAGGGCTGTGGTGTTTCTTTTAAGCGTTGTGCGGACTCCTAAAGGAGAAGTTGCTACGGTAACCACCAATTCAAATACACTAATAAACTGATAAACCAGTGTTTGCTCATCAATTATTTGTGCGGCATCTGGGAAGTAAGGTTTGTTAAGGCTGTGATTCTTTACTAAAGAGCTTAAAACTGGCAAACTGAGCATAAAATCTGAAGCGGAGCAGTTAGAGGGACTTAAAAATCCATGTAGTAATATTTTATAATTAGAGGTGGGAAATTCTGGGAGCTATAAGCGCACATAAAGTGTTCTGTTTTCATCATCACAGCCCCTTATGTTCTGTTGTTGTGAACTGTGTTTACTATCTGACTAAAAAGATTTGTTTATAATGTTTTTCCTTCTTCTTTTTTTATATATATGTAAAACACAAGGCATTGCTCACATTTCCGTGCTGCTGCTGATATTTCAGGTGCTCTCGGTCTCCTGTGAGGATATCTCTGAGGCGAAAACCTGCTCTGATCAATCCTCGACTAAAAGAACAAATGTCAGATTTAGATCATCTAGCTCCTCGACGCCCCCGACTGACACGTGCCGTCACGATCAGACAGGGATTCCGTTTAAAGGTTACGGTGCCACGCTGCTGGAATGACAATGCACCAGGCATCTGTAACCTGGAAAAGTTCAGATTACTCAGTCTAGAACAATCCGTACTGTAGCTTGTGGCAGCAGGCTCGGTAAAGTGAAGTTGGTTATGAATTGAGGTCAAAACTTGCTCAACGTTGGAGGCGGCAGACGTGTAGTCAGACACACAGGCAAACAGACCCTGCTGTCTAGGGAGTTAAGTGTAAGTAGATGCAATCTGATGAGATAGACAGAAAGGGATGTGGACGCCTGTGCTTGTGTTTGCTGGAAGAGTTCTGTACTCTATTTGAGGGAGGTGAATACCTACTGCAGGCTGGGGAGATTATCTGGAAACACTGTTGCCGGTAAATAAATGCAGTAAAATCTGTGTGGACTTCTTTTTTTAGGCAATGCTATGAATATATTATTTTCCCATGGCCACCAATTCAAAAGGCATCTAAACCTAAAACACCACAAGCAAATATGTATTGCAACACAGCAGTGCTACACATACAACCTGGAGTGGAGTGGGTATTACCCTGTTGAACACTGTAGTAAAATAAAAAAGCATTAAAATAAAAGGCCTCCTTGAAGTAATGCACATCACCCATCATATTTTATACTAGAGTTTTAGATTAGGATTTTCTTAAAGTGAGAATTTATAGAATTGTAGCCATTTGGGAATTTGAAATAATCTGTTGAAGAAAATTTTGTAATTGATCAACTGAATGTTTGATGCAGTATTGTATAATGTACTTTCTGATCATTGCAGAAGTAAGTTTAAAACAGACAGAGTTGGTGTGTATGTTATCAGTGTTCTTTCTGTCTGTATAAACAAAAATGAGTTACGTTCTATGTCTGACGTAAAAGTTACCACCTTCAGGGGTTGTAACCAGGAAGAGATTAAAGAGGTTATAATGTTGAAGTTTTTAGTAGTTAGGAGTGTTCAGATCCAGTCTGGACAGACTGGGATGCTTGTTTTGGTTTTCTCCCAGGGTCACTGAGGCCTGTGGTGTGTACTGCTGAACCTGATTGAAGTCAGAGACAAGAACAAAGTTTTTGAGAGAAATCCAGTGGATTCCTGCATTTATTCGGACATACCATTTTGAACACCGCATTTCTTATTCTACACTGTCATGCTCAAGATGACATGTTCATTTATTCTTGCCTACCACTTCACCGAACTTTAGCACAATATCTGTAAAACAGACTGAATTAAATGGTAAATGGCTTGAACTTATATAGCGCTTTATCAAATCCATATGGACTTCAAAGTACTTTACACTTTACCCATTCACAAACTGATGATGGTAAGCTACATTGTAGCCACAGCTGCCCTGGGGCACACTGCCATGCACCGGCACCACCCTTTGACGACCATCAGTAGGCAAGTTAGGTGAAGGGTCTTGCCCAAGGACACAACGACTGAGACGGGGGATCAAACTGGCAACCTACCGGTTAGGGGACAACTCCCCCAATCACTCCACCACAGCCGCCCCAATTAAATTAAAGCCACTTTCATGTTTTATAAACCTGAAAAGAGGTTTGTGCGATATTTTGCTAACGCTGTGTTCACACCGAACGAGTTTTCAAAAATGCGTCCAGCACTTCAATTTGGACACTTGTGCACTTTGAGGTCAAACGCTCATCAAATTGGCTCTAGATGCGCGTCGGGAAGTGTGGCTTAGTTGTTTTCCTCGGCCGGTCTCTGTACAATGGCGGATGAATTTAAGAAAGTGGCTTTGCTTTATTTACTGAGAGCAAGAGCATGTCGCATTCAATTCATAATTATTTCAGCAGATATTTCAGAAATATTCTGAGTTTGGTGAGTTTCACCACTCCAGGAGCTGCGCACTGACGAAACTCACTTTCACCTCTATTTTTGTCCCGAGCCCAGTTTGACAAGCTGCTGGTCCCACTGGTCCCACATCTCCTGCCAGGAAGCCAACTACAGGTGCTTGATTTCATCTGAAGTGCTCCTGTCTCAGGTTAGTGGCCGTCAGAAAATGCACTGCTACGTCACATAGCGGAGTCTCTCTGATTGGTTGACTCTCTGCTTCGAGTTGCAAAAGTTCAGATTTTCCATCCGAGCATTTGATGCTTCCAACGTTTCAAACGCTTCAAGACGTGCCGCAAAACTTCCCGACGCCCGTTGTCGCGCGCCCACCATAGACTTTGCATGTAAACCTGATGTCCCTGACACTCAAAACGCGTTTGGTGTGAACACTGCATAACAGAGACCAACACATACATGCACACACACAGTCACAAGCGGAAACATTAAATTTTGCATTTAAAGGAAACTAAAGTTGTTTATTTAAGAGCAGCTGATGAGTGATTGTGCAAATACTGTACTTACCAGCAAAAACAATAAATGATGGAAGCGATATAAAACCAGAAAATCTGGTATTTGTCTCTTAACAATTCTTTTTTTGTGTGTAAGAAAATAGATTAAATGCAATATGTGTCATAATCCTTATGTATCAGCATTTAAGATGAATGTTCACATCACACATGTATTGGGCTTAGAGGAGTTTGATGGTTTTTATGTAGTTCTTTTTTTTTTTTTAATCTGAAAAGCAGACTGAAGGGGCATGAAGATAAACTGCTGTTGGACATGATTAACAAACAGAAGACCAGTGTAAACGTCTTCTGCTGTAGACACCGGATGACCGGCTGTAATTGATTCCAGTCAGTGTGATGCAACAAGGCACATTACTATGCTAATCCAGCCAGTGGTGTGTTGTGAGTGCAGTGAGAGAGAGAGAGAGACGGAGAAGGAAAAGAGACAATCAAGAGAGTGTGAGACTGAGAATGAATGGCTGTTTGTCGGTGAAATCGCAGCGTGTTGGTGTGCACGCCTGTCTGTCCCATTGAGGAGCCTGCAACACAATGGCAGCAGCAAGCCCAGTCTCCTCTGCTCTCACAACATTGCTTGTCATCATGATGACATTTAAAAACATGCTCAAAAAGGACAAAAGACTAAACAGTGAGTGGGTGGACGTGTCCATGGCTAAGCTCCAGCTGTAAGGGTGAGAGGGAGCACACAAGAAACAATGTGAATGGAAAGCCTGAGAATTTGTAATCTGCCTGTTAGCCACCATTCTGTGTTAGCTTTAGCTATTCAAGGTGAGAGCAGAAATAATCAGGCTGCTTTGGCCAGAGCCCCCCGCCACAGAAAAATGAAATGGGAAAAAAAAAATAAAAAATGACCACAGCTGTGATTTGACATTGCAGTGACTTGTTTTCCCACTCACTGTTGTTGAGGTCTCCCCATCAAAGCACCACCTGCCCTGCTGACAGGGGGTCTGCTAGCAGGTGCTTTCATTGTGCAGCTAAATCCGCGCGGCAATAATGTATTTCAGTGTCATCCAGCCCAAGGAAAACAGCAAGGTGCCATCTTGAGCCGCTTCAACAGAGTGCTCACATTATTTGCACGTGGGGTTTATCATATTTAACATGTTTGATGATGGTCAAGAGAACAAGAGCTTAGCTCTAATTCAAATATTACAAAATGGTCTTAGATGTCTGAGACTAGAGAAAGGCAGATTAATTGGCTGTCCGATTTTAATTGGCAAATATTGGCCTTTTTTTTTCAATCACACTTGCCCTTGCCTGTATATAATCAATTACCAAGTAGGAAAATGAAGATGCAGTAGCAGCTCCAACCAGCTAACTTTAGCCCGCAATTTAGTTTTTAAAGGCTAATATTATGTGTTTCTCAGGCATAGAGTTCCATTCAATACCAAAATAAAGTAACTATGTCACCTTCAGTTGTTATGAAAATGTTGTTTATATGTAGAAATCAAAAATAAATTTGACTTCATATCAGAGCCGTTTCTAAACACCTTGAAAATGGTCTCCGTCTTTTTGAGAACCTACTACCGTTTCTGTCACGCCCATTTCTGCACGTCATCACAACAGCTTCATGCCGTTTACAACCTGGAGTGTCGTAGCCTACTTTGTTGTAATAATAATAAAAAAGTGGCAACATTATACGATATCGGTTTTAGAAAATGGCAACTCAGGAAACAATTGAACCTCACTGTCGGAAAGTAGTATTTCTGAAGAACCGGAGTGAGTAAAGAGGCAACGTTTCAGCTTGGTAAGATATCTCCTATCATAAACACTCACGTCAATGTTAAGCTAATGTATTTAATACTAGATTGTGGTGTAAGCCAACTAAATAGCACAGATCATAATATAAGTTACGAATGCTAACCGTAGATCACAGCTAGACCAAACAACCGAACAAAATAGCATGAGTTGTTTCTCAGCTTACCTGGGCAGACGACAACGGTGTTTGCTTCCTTCTGAGTGCTTGAATTGATTCGTCTTTTAGTGATAATCTTGTTATTAGTACAATGTTAAATTCATTTTCTTCACAAAGCTATCATCCGTAAAGTGGCCCGCACAAATATATGAATTAATCTTAATCTGGAGAGTTACTTCTAAAAATGAAATCAAACCATTTCTTAAGAACTGTCATCCTTGGAATCTGAAAATAAATTTCCTCAAAGGCATTTTTTCAACCGAAAAGAACTGGACTGAGAAATAGCATTACAAGCTCAGCAGATGCGTGGCTTCACCGGGTATTTTTTTTGCTAATTGTTGCTACCGATAGCCTGCAGGAGTCGCAGGGAAGGCGTGCTCTGTGATGAGGAAGCTCAGCTTTGAGACACAGCCCAGAGGAGGAGCTGCACCTAAAAGGCAGTTCTAAGGCCAATCAGCCGTGCTTGCACTCCTGAATGGCTGCCTCAGAACACTACAGGATTTCTCAAATATGCATGAATGAGTCAAAGCAAGACTCTGGGCATGATTGTGATGAGGGGGTAATGTTTTAACATGATCTGAAGCTCAAAAAAGTTGATTTTACATGATATTACCACTTTAACAAGAATGCTCTTCTATATAGTTACTTTAAGAATACAAAGTCTTCTAAAGGTTGTTAAATATATCTATTTAAGTTAGGCAGTTATTGCTATATTGTGTGAAATGTAAATTACATATTGCTTAGGAAAAATGACTACATAACTTTTATATTGGACAGCAGCTACCCTGAATTCTAAAGACGCCATTTAAAAAATCTCATATTGGCTGACCTCTACCTGAGACAACTGTAGTTTCTACCAACTACTGTAATAGGTAGACCTCAGAGCAGAACCCAGAATAATACCCATTAGGTATTTCATGCTTAAAAGGAAGCTCATGTAACACCATCACTGTGTGTGTAGGAGTAGATGGGACTGGTTCCAAAAATACAACATGGCAGATTCCATAAATTGGTTCCTGCTGGTTTCAATTTCCTACAATGTATGAAGGCAGGGACAGTTAGTCGACCAGTATAATATGTCTATGTGCTCTACTGTAATTTGGGTGAATCTGTGATTCATAACGACTGTTTTAGATAAATAACTCCTGAAATTACCATTCGCTGCCTTTTAAATATTCCGTATGACCTTTTCCATTTGCTGTTAAAAAATGCCTGGAAATGATGTGCAGCGTGTTGCCAGCAGCCATAACAGTTTATAAAGTTGACTAAAATAAAAGCAAAAAATAAATAAAAAAAAAAGAACTCTGAAATGGTTGCTTGGCACTAGGGATGTTGGCAAAATAAATGAAAAGGCAAACATAAAAAATGAAAAAAAAAATACATCTTGAGGCTTACTACTTTGTCTACACTTCCATCCACTTTGGACGGTAACCAGCAAACACTGCAAGCTCCTCTCAGTTCCAAAGGGCCTGCTGGCTGGTATCTCACACATGACTAATCAGTCCTGGTGCAATCATGACACAGTGGCTGGCCATGCTCGAGAAAAAAAAAAAAAAAAAAGAAAAAATAAGTTCAATTTCCCCCCTCTCTGATGTGGAGCGTGACTGACTCATGATTTACATGTGCGCGCCACACAAATGTGTCCACACATAGACACAGACACAGAGCAAATCCTACGTACTTGAATTACCGCTCCCATTCTTTCTCACCCTCGAGAACAATTCTAGCACATTTTCCATCAGGAAAATGAACTGTCTGTGGGACACTGTGGCGCGTGATGATTTTTGAGCTGAGACATAATTTCATTTCACCAAAGGACTCCCTTGACACAGGAATCCAACTAGGATTGACAGTACATTTATAACACAGCAATATGCAGCAAGGAAGGCCTTCAAAAACTGATTCTGAAATATCATAACGACTGCTGTATTCCACTCTCATTGAATATAAGAGGAGGACATTTTGAAGTGGGCTCCAAAGGACATTCAAATGTGAGATGAGATGCACACCTAACTTTATTCACAGAAGCCCGCACACTTCAGAGCTTAAAGCTTTACACCACGAAGGCATGGAAAATATAAATTTGAATTTCACTAGTATAATATATTTTTAAACAAAGGATTAAATACTGCTCAAGAATAATTGCCCCATATGTGCATTGGTCTCTCGAGAAAGGAACAAGGCACTTCATTATACAATAAAATTCTAATTGAAAATAGCACTAAGAAACTATTTCAGTGAAGCCAAGTGGTTAGTAGTAGAAACCTGCAGGGTATATTAAAGTGCTCCAGACTTCCCACATCTGAATTTCTCCTCAAGGCTTGAGAATCCCAATGGTTGGTAGACAGAATCACGTTTCTGTTGCCAACTAATTGACTTCATCCTACGCTGAGGTCTTGACATAGAGCAGAACAAAAACTTAAGTAGAATAATTTTGAGGGATAATGCGAAGTCCACGTTAAAAATGAGGAAAAATTTTAGTACAAGTTGATGCCGTTTTTTTTTTTTTTTCCAGAGCTTTTTACGAAGCAGCTTCATCTGTCTAACGTCTTCAAAAAAGGGCTGCAGAAAACGAGCCGAAATCAAACTCTGCTTTCAAACAGCTTTGACAGCATGATCACAGATGGATTAGTGACTTTACTCAATCACTATAAAATAATCATCAGTAGTTTCAGAGTGCAGCACTTCACTCATTTAAAAGAACACTGAAAGCTAGCTAGTCAAATTAGCACACTCATGCTTTGAAGACCAACACTTCTCCAGGAGGTTACGCACATATTTCATTACTGCTAATTGCTGTAAAAGTAGTTAAAGCTGTCAAATGAGTGTTTTATTTTCAAAGGGGTCGTCATACCACAGGAAATATATTAGGCAAGATCATAACATTGTGATTGATTCTTGACACATTTTTTAATCAAACTTCTCGTATGGAATAATTTACTATGAGCACACATGACCACGTCTACAGGGCTGCATACGAAATAAAGGCCATGTCACTCTTGAGGACCCAAATGAGATTCACATCCCTACGGTAGCTGAAGCTATCTACAACCCACATATGTATGCTGTGCTGGAACTTTGCTGCCCCCAAACCCCCCTGAGGGCAGCCTAATGAGTACATTCTTGAGCTTCTGTTTACATTTCCCAACCTGGTGGTTTTCTTGACATCTGTAATTATGTTTTGAATTGGGTCTTCCCTTTTGGCCCTGTTGGTTCACAGCAGCCCTCAGTTCCCACCCACTGACAAGCACTTGATTTAGAGTCCACAGTGGTGATAGTGATTTATGCCTCAGCTGATGATAGGTGTGTACATATTGTTTTGTCGATATAGCTAAGGCAGCTCAAGGTCATCGCACGGTTAGTATTCAATCACGGCATCTTCCTGGGAAAGTGAAACTGTCACCGCAGATCCCAGCAGATTTCGTCAGATCATAAGAGGTTGTTACTCCAGGCTGTTAGGAGACTAAATTCAAAGTTTGCAATCATCTAAGCCTTGGAGAGCGTACGCCTTGCCAGGGAAATATCATGGTAGAATACAGACATCTACCTGAGGACATTTCTGCATCAGAGTGCAATGAACTGTGCTTCATTAGCCAAAAATATTTTGAGCTTGCTGATTAAGAAAGATAACCAACGTTCCAGGAGAAACAACTTGCAGCGTTTCTTAACAAATTTTGATACAACACAAAATCCGCTTACCTAGTTTCCTGTTAAGCTATGGCCTCTTTGATTTTAGCTGGCAAGCTCACCGGTATTCCTATACTTCACTCTAATCATGAACTCTCCCTCTCACTGTGAGCTAGTCTTATGTCTGGTAATCAGCCCTTAAGTGTAGGTGATTACAAAAAGCAGAAAAATCAGTGAACACCACAGCCATTAATCAAACTCAGCAGGAACTATAACATGTCATGCCCAATTTGTGGTGTAATAGTTTAACTTGATGAGAGCTGGTACTTAAAAGTGGCTTAAAATAAGCCATCCTTAAGTGTTTTTTAAATCTCATAGAAAACTATAATTCTATTGGCCCCTCCTATTTGGAGAAGTGACACTAAAATATTATTAAAAGCATAAACTATATAAAAAAAAGGCAGTGTTTCAAAGCCCATTTGCGTTTATAGAACTTTATTGAATTTGTTACCCATTTAAAATGATCATCCTCCTCTTTACTCTCTATTTAGTGTCTGCATATAATAATTAGAGCGTCAACTTCAACGTTTAATTTACTTTTATTGTTAAACTGTTATCGCTGCTGGATCTTTGCAATGTACTTGATTCTCTAGCAGCAAGAAGTCACACAGTCCAGCAAGTATACAATCTGGCATAATTCATTGTGACGCAAGTTACTATCAAGATTTTATAATCTCAAGTTTGCACAGTGTGACATGCACCGGTCGTTTGTAACCACCAGAAATCGAACAATGGGAGCCGAGCTTAGCTCTATGATAAATGATCATTACTGTCAATAGTTTAATTCTTCAGCTGAGTGGTATTACACTCTGAAGTAGGTCGAGTGTGTCACAGGTGGCATGATGGGTGAAAAAAAAGGTTTCAACTGGTCTAAAATAATCTTTAAATATTCTAAATCCTTGAGTTAATTATGCTGTTTGTTACCCACTCATGTTCAGAAGGGTAACACAAAAAGACATCACCAGCCAGAAATAATTAGTGTTTTTTTTTCTTTTTTTATTAGTTTTTTTTTTGTCCCTACAAAAGCAAACTCCAGTTTATTTATGAATCACAGTTGAAATGTAGGATTTTGGACTATTATTTAATTTTAATGAACACATAAAACATACCAGTGGATTGATGAGACATGGAAAAAAAATTAAGGCATACAACATATAGCAAAAAAAGTGAAATCAAAGCATAGTGGGAAGACAAAGTTAAGCGTATCCCTTTCTCCCAAAGGTTTTAATTAAAAGTGTATAAAAAATGAAAGGGAAGATTTTGGAGCATTAACTTAAACAACTGAAATAAAGAAATACAATAATAAAGGTCTAATAAACATACAATGCCAGTTATCTTTTAGATAAAGTTCTAAATTAGATTTTTTTTTGTTGAGAAGGGACAAAATCATTGCTGTTAATGTCAAATATTGCAAAAAATGATTTACACAAATGCTCATGCAATAGTTTCGATCAAATCTGTCCAATGGTTTTTGCAAACCAACGTTTACTTAAAGAGTTAATGGGATTAAAATGGGTTTTTTAAAAACGTTTTGCGTAATCACTGACTGCTCAGACTTTATATTTCAAACCACCCTCAGCTACTACCACACCAAATTTTAGCCCAATATATGCTAAATTGGTAGAATTATAAAAAAAATTATGTTTGCATAGGTTGCTTGGCTGCGGCAGCCATCGTAAATGGGGTAGGCTTTAAAAGTGTATAAATTGTAGGTGTTTCTGATTTAATTGCTGAGAGTTTCGTTAAAATTCATACACTGTGAACTCACATACCTACAAAAACTGGCAAACACGATATCAACTTTCACATTTGGCGACGTGATAATAAACTGAAACCCGCCTCGGCGCATTTATTTGATTTTCTTTTGCCTTCTAACTCATTGAATACGACACCCGGGACTTGCACTTTCCTGCTCTGCTGTAGGTTTCCATGGATCGCTTACCTGCTTTCCAGGGCCACATTGCTGCCCAGCACCCAGCTGTCCTGCAGCTGGACGCATTCCGCCGTACTCTGCAAGTCAGCCGCCAGGCCGGCTGTAGGGGGTGGACTTGGGCTCCTTTGATTGGCCAGCGAGCTGCGGCTCAGAGAGGTGATGGACGGGTGCTGCTTGTGTGGGGGCGGGGCTGGTGGGAGGGGAGGCGGGGCTTGTTGACTACACAGATGGTCACCTGGAGCAAAAAAAAGAAAGACAGGCAACAGATTGGTATCATATTCTCATTGGTGGCCAAAATTAAAGTAAAAAAACCTTTTATAGGAATTGGCGACAATTTTACAAGAAGTTGAAAATCATGACTTTGAAGAAGCAGCAGATGGTAAAGATATGCATCTGCCTTGTATGCAAGTTATGAAAGGCTTACAGCCACTTAACCGACCAAGAAAAGTAAATACAAGCAAGAGCAAGACATAAAAATGAGATGCAACCACTGCGGAAAGAGCTGTTTTTATGGAGTTACACATAATAATTGCCACAAAACACCACACGGCTGACAGTTGGGTTCTCTTAGACAGAAGGTCACTTAGAGAGGCAGCTGTTCCTTTATGGGCGCTTAACGCAATGTTTCACGTTTGATTACAGCCAGAGAAGACTCTCAAATAACTAATGACCAGAACATCCATTAGGGCTCTGAAAGAACAGGTTTTCCAATTTCACACAAAGCTGTGTAATTGGCCCCAGAATGGCATGTGGTGATTATCTATCCATCTTCCCTGTTTAAAAGGTAAAAACCCACAGTGCTGACAATTCTGATTTGCTCCAATAAGCTCCAAATGGGTATCATCTTTCTCGCCTTATAGAGTCTCTGAGAATATCGAGAAAGCCAGGAGCTGTGTCTTTTAGGAGCTTCTGTTGTTTTTGCGTTGACAGCATGCATTTGAAAACAACAACAACAAAAAAAAAGCCTGAAGGGGTTTAGATTTAGTGTACATATCTACTCTGGAGGTCAGTGCATGATTTAACCTTTGCTTTTGCAAGCATGCATGAGAAGATCAAATTCTGCTCTTTGTTACAGAACAAAACTCTGAGAGGACACGAGCTATTGTTTTGAAGAGGGGGTCCTTTAATGACCGGGCAGTATCCTTGCGTGTGTGCGCGCTTCCACTTTTCCGTGTGCCCTTCTTGCATAAAACGAGCTGTTCAGTGCAGGCAAATGAGCCGTTTGGTTCCACACAGCTAGAAGGAAACATAAATGCCATTTAGAGCAAGGCAATCATTTCCATTGCTTTGAGGGGAAAAGCTTCAGGTTACTGTACATTCAGCCTAATAATGTAACTGAGGACTTCTTTATTGTGTTCACCATAAGAACACACCAAAAATATACTTTAATTAATACTGTAATGAGAATAATTACTAAGAATAAAGCTGCTGTGTATGAGTAATTTACAGGGGGAATGACCTTTTTAATGAAGCCGCACATGAAATATATTTCATATAATTTTTAGAAGACTTTTTTTCTTTTGTCCACAGACGGATGGACAGGTAGATTGCTAATAGAAAGAATCAGGAGTAATTAGAATCCGCAGCACTTTTGTGCAGCAGGCCAATCAAGGATTAATTACTTCCTGACTGCAATTACACAGCAACAGCATGTGGCCATAAAGTCCATAAAAGCAAAATCATCAGAAGCAAATGAAGGTTGTTATTTTTCCTCCCTTTTTTTTTTTTTCCGCAGACTGTGATTAGAGTTTTATCAAACCCAATCAAACATGATCCCTTCAGCACCCCACACCACCGTTTTCAAAGCCGGTTCTGATATCTAAATTAAGCATGAATTACCAGAGATCAGTTGCAGCGCTGGCATTTAAAAAATATAAGAGTGCCGTGACTTTGTGATAACGAATACAAGACATCCACTCATCTCCTGGGCGAGACTGTGAGCCCTATTAGGAATGTGCTTAGTAGGCTGATGGAAATGTGAGTTATCTCCCAACACTGGCTGGTTTTACTTCACCTCCAGGCCTCATGTCACTGTATGAGCCTGCAGCTCCCATGGGGTTAGTTTCACTTTCCAACTCTAACATTTTTCACATAATTATGCTGCACTTGCGTTAAAGCAAGATGTCACTGAAAAGAAAAGAGAAATAAAGAGTCAGATTTGTCGAGAAATACAGACGCATTTCTGAATGAAGTTGGGACGTTGTGTAAAATATATATAAAAAACAAATGATGGTGATTTAGGAATTTGGTAAAACCCACATTTTAATTACAGCAGAACATTTGTAGAAAGCATATCAAATGTTTAAAATAAAATAACGTTAAAAACCCTGCTGAAAGTCTAGAAACAAAGGAGATATGTTTGTGGAGGTTTTAAAGTGATCCACGATTACTTGTAACATTAGACTTTATTTGATAAACATTTATTTGAACTGTAAAATAAAGTCTGTAAAAATACTGTAGGCAGTTTAGTTTTTAAACATTTTTTTTAAATATATTGTTACACAGACAGAGCCATTTTATTGACACCGCAAAGCATACCGGATAAATGACGTAGACTAGATCATCCGTGCCAGGCTAAGAGCTAGCTTTAATCACCCAGGTTAATTTTGGACAATATCTGTCGATCAGCTCTTTTAAATAAAACCAGAAAGCATTGACAGAGAGGAGAATGTAGAAAATGACTCAGCTTGCAACGGAAAATGTGGATGGAGAACCTCGGTTTAGCCTGTTAGCGCCGACGCTATATCGTCATATATATATTTTTGTATTACCTCGGTGCTAGCTAACAAGCTAAACTGAGGTCCTCCATAAAAATTTTCAGTTGCAGGCCGAGTCATTTCTACATTCTCCTCTCTTTCATGTGGATGGAGGACCTCAGTTTACCTTGTTAGCTTTTACGCTAGCGCTAAGCAAATACATATATATGGCAATATGGCTTCAGCCCTAGCACCAAAACTAACTGGCTAAACTAAGGTTTAGCCCCCCCCCACCTTAAAAAAATTTAAGAAAAAAAACTTTTCTTTAAATGTGTTTATTTGTATTTTCTTTTTTAAACCTAATTTAATATAGAAATATATTTCAAATCATTTGCAACAACATAAATTTTAAAAGTTAAATATATTAATTGTTCTGTTATATGCTGCAGTGTTTCACCTATCATTATTGGGCAACCCACCCACCCCCCACCCGAGGGAGGTGGATGTCAGCCACCCCCGAGCTGTGGGCTTCGAGTAACCCCAGCTCCCGAAGCAATTTAGTTGAATAGCCCTCTTCTAAACCCTGTACGTACGTTCTGTCTTGATGGTGCTAATGCACAAATGCACCCCCACACCATCAGAGAGGCAGGCTTATGAACTGTGTATTGATAACGGGCTTAAAAGTTTGGAACCCATATAAAAACATTGCTTTACGTTTTCATATACATTTTACATTAACATTCCAACTTTTCAGAACTGCAGTTATAAAGAAAATTAAGTGACTGTTGTCAGTAAGAATGAGTTTTAGTAAAGTATATAATTGAATATCAGTTTTATCTCTTCTCCTATAAAATAAATTTGCTGTTCTCACCTTCAGACAAAAGAAAAAGTCCCTGAAAGCCAACCCCCCACCCCCTCTTCCAGTAAGGCATTACAAATAAAGATACATGACAGATATTGAAGAAAATTGCATCCATTCATCTTAGCGTTTACATATTGATCTCAACATCTTGATTGCCCTTGTTTAGTTTGCTGCTGCCCTGAGAGCTTTGAAAATGCAGCATAGGCTGACTTCAGAGCCATAAAAACGGAGTTTGTGTTGCAGGTGCATTATGTTTGATGGGAATAGAGTGTGAATGAAAGATTCTGATGGGCTGAAATGTTAAAATTCCCGAACCGCTACAGGAAAGAAGCCGATTTTGTTGGCGAGGACAGAGACTTAGTAAAATATTCTGAACACACAATAAAACAAAATCTCCAAAGGAGTGGAAATTGACATGCAGTAAATTTGAGCGCATAATCGCACAAGAAAGTAAAGCAGAATAAACTTGTAAGGTGAGTTAAACCTGATGTGTGCATGGCTTTGCAAACTGCAACAAGGCTGCTGTGCTGCTTTTTCACTGATGTGTCTGTAACCTAGAAAGATCCAACCTGAAAAGCCAACTGTCTGACGTTTGCAAATGAGAAAAACTGGGAATTGATTTTGTTTTAACCCAATACAAACACTTAGACTAATCTCAATTTACCACATTGCACTGACAGAGAGGGAAAAAGCCTAAAGAATCAACATAAAAAAGTTTATTTTTGCTTAAAAAAATAAAAAAAAAACAGCCCTTACTACCCCATACTTCCTATATTTATGTATATAAGCACATAATCCCTTATATTATAACTAAGAACTGAGTTCTGAACCTTTAAGTATTTCAATATGACACATTTTCTTGTAGACTTTGAAAGGTTTACTACAAGTCTTTTATTTTTTTATTTTTTCTGGCTGTTCAGGTCTACATTTTAATACCACAGTCAACATTTCTATTGTATTCCTGTTCTACATATACAATTGAATTCCTCATTTTATTTATTTATTTTTTTCAATCCAAGCCTGTTTTTTAAAACTCCGCTTGTATATTGGCCACTTTTTAAAAAGTATAGGTCGCAGCAGCGTGTACTTCTTTCATGTACTCAATTTCCCTGCACACTGTAGGTGTCAGCATGTCTGAGTGATGTCAAGCGCCATGGTTGCTGGTCTCCAATTTGAGGTGTAGGTTTGAATCCAATTTCTGACAAACAGTTTCATACTCAGCACAGGGTCTCACTATGATGAAAACCTATAAGTGAGAACCTCAATGTGATTCCAGGTAACTCAAAGGGAAAATGTGGCACTAGCAGTGCTCATTCTCTGTGTACTCCGCTGCAAGAGCTGCATGTCTGAAAGCCACTGAGGCAAGCCATGATAAATATGGGCTTTTTGCCATTTTGATTTACAAGCATACATTATGTTTGTCTGTCCTTTTTTTTTTTTTAAAGGAACACAAAAAAAAATGAGGCTTTAAGAAATTCTGGCATTGTCTTCCATCAAGACAGAGAGAATTAAGCTGGCCTTTAATGTGCAAACTTGGAAGGCAGATGAAACAGCTGTGTGGTTTATCGAGCTTTGCTTTGAAATCAGATCAAGACGGATGCCTCCCCTGCATAATTCCTCAACGTCAGCTTGTCATCATCTCCATCAACAACATGCTTTAAAAAGGACCTTTGTGATTAATACTGCATGCCAGCGCTGAAATGACAGACTCATTCCCATCTTAATGATGCTTGCACAACCTATCAAATCTGTCAAAACAGCTCCCAGAAACCGTCTTCTGTTTTAATTTGTTTTAATACTCCGACTTCAGATGTTTGAGATTTAAAGACTGATTCATTACACAGTACTATATTTATAAGAAAAACAATCACTTAGTTTTATTGTTAATTGATTGTCAAGGAAAAGGAAAATGACAGTTTTTTATTTTTACCCTCCAAAAAAAGATTTTTGCTTGGCGTATTAGTTTATTCATTCACTTATTTTACAATTTGAGTAAATGTGTAACAGGTTATAACTGCCTGTAAGTTGATTCAACATCTGATGCTGTTTTTGTAGAAATATTCAAGAAAAATGAGGTTTTTGTGATGTTCACTCCTTTGAAAATATCTTTTTTCGATTATGCAATCGACAAGCCTTGGATGCGGCGCAGATTGTTCCAACACGGAATCAGGACACAATTAAAAGCCGTTTTGCACTCACTAAAGCTTGGCAAGCTCAGTGAAAGTCTTTTCATATTCGTTGTGTAAGTACTGCAAAAGGTCTTGTGCCATTTTCTTTCCATTAAGAGACTGATGCAACTGCTAATGGAATTGAAAGGGCATTTGCTTTGACTGGCTCGCCCTTCACCAATAGGAAAATTGCCGTGTGTGTGCATCACAAGAATACAATCAAAACAGATCACAGAACTTAGAGATGCCACAGCTTTTCAATTAAAGATCATGGTATTTACAATATGGAGAATGACACTTAAAAAAAAAAAATCACGAAAATCATCCATCACTTCGCAGATTTTAGAAAATATTGTGTTAATGACAAAGGACTTCTTATAAAATCTTTGTTAGATTTGATTTGAAATGAACAGTGGATGAACATTGTGATAAAACATGACGCTTGGAACAGTTAGGATAATTATATATGTCAACTGATTAAGTCCATTCTTAAAAATGACAAGATTTAATTTCACCTCTGCCCAGACGTGATGCCTTGTTGAAGGCACTAACTGTAATATTTAGTAGAAAGAGACAGCTTCACACTGAGAAGCCCCAGAGCAGGAGGGAGGTTGCACCCAGTGGAATTTGGGACCATCAGAAAAAAACCTTGCCCTAGGTGAGTCTGGTGATTTCATTCAGCAAGGAGAGTTAGAACTTTCAGGGACCTGGGGTGTAAAAAAAAAAAAGAAGAAGCTGAATTTGATGATACTTTCTGCTTATAGAGAAAAATCCTCACTGCTCTCACAGCCCTGCCCACTCTTCTTCCAACTTTCAATCTGATCAAAGACAGACGTTTCTTTTAAGCCGTTTCAGAGAAGGGAAACTAGAATGTACCCAATATTTCAAATGTTACATAATTATTGCATTATATAAGAATGTATGAAAAGACAACTCTTTTACCCAGGGATTTTTTTTTTTTTTTGGGGGTGGGGATTCTACTGAGTCATATGAGGTCTCACTGGCAAATGTTAGGTGCTATAAAATAAGAAAAACAATGTATGGTTCCTAAGTACAGTATATCTGGATAGCTGCAGCATTTGAAGATGCATTGTAAATATAAGCAGCTTTCCATCACTATGTGTCCACCCCCCCACCCAACAACTTCTCCCTCTAGACATTGCTACAGATGGCAGATCAACATACAGATGATGACTGCTTAGCAGTTCTTTCTGTCAGCTCTCCGATTACATAGCAATTACACTCCTTTTCAAAAGCTCCACTGAAATTAGTCTGCTGACAAAACACTTAGTTCTATTTATTCATATGTAGACAGAATCGGCTCCTTTGTTTATCAAGAGATCTCGCTCACACCTTGATAAAAGTGCTACAGTTTCCAACTTTGGCGAAGGCAAATTAAAATGCAAAAATAAATATATTGCTGTATTTTCTTAGAAAAAACAGAACACAGAAGTGTGCCGCTTTTGTTTTTGCTTTGTTTGGCTTTTTTTATTTGCTTCTAAAACACAAAGTTCTTAACGACCAAGCTTCGTCTTGTGTTGAAGACTTTATAGCACTCTGATCTCAGACTGTGTTTATTAAATATTAGTAATATATTCTCAGTCGCAACATTTTAATTTTGGAGCGTAGCAACTAGCTGAAGGTAAAATAAACTCAATATTAATCCCAACCCGTTAGTATCGACAAGGCCCAACACTAACTTAGCCTCATTTGTTGCTGTAGATTTTCAGTCATCCAGGACATGGGAAAGGAAAAGAACAAAGACGAACTAACTGGACTTTTGTTCTGTTGCTTAAGACATGCAAAGTTCTGGGCTTGAAAGTCCCATCAGGTTGGTCCTATAATAAATATTTGGATTGATCTGTGACGTTACATAAGAGTCAGATGAAATGACACATGAGCGTTCAGAGTTGCTCTGTAAAACATCTGATAGGGGCAAAAACCATCAGATTTGGGGCACATTTGCCTGCAGCGTGAACATGAGCTAAAAGAAAAGAAGAAAAGGGGTTGTTGTGATGTAGGGTGTTAAAAAAGAAAATGTGTGAAATGTATTTTAAAAAGCAAAATATGAAAAGATTTCCAGAAGTATGAACAGAACATTAAGTATAGCAACAACAAAAAGTATAATAAAAATAATAGTAATACCATAGACCGTATATTGCTATTATATACATATACAGTTAATCCATAGTTGAGTCGTGGAGGCAAAAGGCCCAAGAGAGAAACCCAGACATCCCTCTCTCCCTCTCTACCCAACATTACTTGTCCACAAATCTGTTCTGATTAAACCACCACACTTCCCTCTTTGCAAAACATCTCTTTTATCTCCATCCATGAGTTTCTGCCCATTTCGGGTACAACAGTCAGCTTTTGGAAGCGAGTATTTATTTATTTATTTGAAGTGTGTAGTTGATGCAAAATGCAGCGTCTGAGCACTTTCAGCAAAAGCACATACACCCACGAACTTCTGACCAATCACACGGTAAGTTCTCATGCAGAGGGTGGTGAAAAGTTCTTAACGCGGGTTGTGAAAAGAAGGGCCGCGAACTGAGGAAATGATATTCGTCATTCAACTGCGACAATGAGTCTGAATGGAGTTAGTTACTGCTGGAGGACGAATGGAGCATCTTTCCTGACACCTGCTACTGTCCTTAGTCACTGTAATCTCCATGTTTTTATATACAGTTATTGTTGGATTCATTTGTTTCTGCTTCCCCTGGATCAATTCTTGTGTATTTGAGTATGAATCAACACCTCTCAACCTCAGCCTGGTTCTGCTAGAAGTTTCTTCCTGTTAAATAGAGATCATTCCTTTCCACTGTTGCCTCCATGTTGCTCAGGATTAAAGCTTGCAAGTGAAGATTAAGTGCAGTTTGTTTCCGTACATGGATATCTTTTACTATTATTTTATGTACTTTCTGTGAACTTATCGTAAAAGGAATTGAGCGACTGTAACTGGATTGGACTCTAGGTCTGAATTTGGTCTTTTTTTTTTTTTGGAGCCACGAGAAAACTTTTGTTCTAAATTGGCTCCATATAAATAAACTGAATTGAACTAAATCGAATCAATTTAAATATTTATTTTATGTCATTCCCAATGAATATAATGCGTCTGAAATCCAAACCAATTCCAGGTTTCATTTTGCAGTTCTGTCTTTTATGTTAAAACATCAATCCTTACAAACCCTCCCAGCAGCAGCCCTGCAACCTGCAGCCATCACTGTTGAACTCTAATTATGTTACTACAAGAGGTGCTGATAAGCCTATGTGCTTGCTCACATAAATTATCCATGGAAAGAGAGTTGTTGCATCAGTGTACAATATAAGAAACACAGTGTTTTCTTGACGAACAAAAGTATATGAGATCATTTCTGACAAACCTGTAATTATGAACCAGAGCAAGAGCATAATATTGACTTTTTAACAATAGCTGAGTAATAAAAAACGAGAAAAATGCATCACTTAAACATTTATTTTCAATTGATGCAATACTGACTGAGTGATTGGGACCTCTTTTCAAATTTTTACGGCAACATGACATCATAATCAAAATGCACACAAAGGCAGGATTTAATTAAAACCGTTAAATCAAGAAGTTGGCAACGAAGATGATGGTGTCAATGAGTTACACATAAATGAAAATGTTTAATTATAATTACTTCTTTGTGAATTCTGCAGAGGTTTTTCACCACAAGTAATCATTTTCGCTGAAGTTATTTGACTTGGTAATATAAAAAATACAGATTAAACCAGCTTTGAGGGCAACATCAGCATCATTGCTATTTCTCAGTACATTAGGAAACTGATGAAGCTACCATTACAGTCTGAAATATATCACATAAATTAGCAATCCCACCTTGCAGTCCCCGTTGCATTAGTCACACAAGCAACAAATTCTTGGCCTGGCAGTTTGTTTACTTATTTAATATGCTGTTTTAATAACCACATCAGCAGCAACTTGCCACTTCCTCTCACAATGAAAATCAATATTCTTCTGCATCTTCCTTTCTGATCTCGAAGCAAGATCAAGATGAGCGTGAGCTGCAATGCATCAAACCAAAAAAATATTTAAATATAGAGACGGTGAGACATGCAATCATACAAATGTGTCTCTTCTCAGTACTTTACTGAGAATCTGTAGCATGTTTTAACCAAAAGTACCCATTCACTCCCAATCTGAATGACTGTGGAGGCTTGACCTGCTTCAGTAGAAGTCAATAGCTGTGATGGCGACTGGTTTATGGAGCCAACATGAAACCTTAGTTACGGTGGTCCTGGCCACCGCAGAGAAGCTTTTAAACATTTAAAGGCTTTGCAATTTATTCTCAACTGCACTGTGCCTCGGAAGGTCAAAAACAACAACTTTCTAGTTTCCGTACAAATCGGAGTCACTTCTGTGACCACAGCAAATACATACCTGCATCAGTAATTGCACAAAAAAAAAACATGCTTTCTGCATCATCTGGGGGGGCACAGAAATGTGACAAGTTTTCTGAGAACTATTCATGTGCCACCCCATTCATTTACAGCTCGCTTCCCCAATCACTTGAGAGAATGGTTTCAAGAAAAAAAAAAGACACTTGTGGTTGTAGTGGCAGTCTTTTTCAGTGGTTGCTGTAATTGCATTTCCTGTGTAAATCGCTCAGTTTGTAGGGAAACTAGACAAAGAAAGCACTATCCATCTAAAAATGGCAACGCATATCTTTTCCTGATTAATTGTTGGCATATTGTTCTCAATTTCATTCACTCCACTAGCAGAAAGGACTAATTTTCACCTCCATTGTAGGAGAATTTGAGGAACAGATGGTTTAGACGGCATTTATCTTTCATAAAAAGCTGAATAAACCAAAATGAATTACAAATCACTACAAATATATATTTTTTTCTTATTATTTTATACATTACACAGCATCATACATTATTTCAAAATGTTAGTATCTTTCTGTTTTATTACAAAGTATTTTTAAAAAGGACAAACAGAAAAAGCAAACTATTATCAGCTTTATGCTGAAGCTAAGCTGGATCTGTTTGATACAGAATAATGAAAAAATGTGTCATTCCTGTTGTAAATGTTTAGAAATGAGAAATCAATAATCACCAGTGTAATATTATGTGTGTAATACTATGTAACAGTTCCTTTTATTTAAAAAGAGCTGATATAAAAAAAATATTGGTATATGTATCTGGTGCTACCTTCTGCTGCATGCATTAGTGCATTAGTTCATTTTAAATATCAACACCCTTTCATCCAAGTTCCTTTATAAAAAAAGTTCAATAGACAAACAATACAAGCTGAGCCTTTAGATCTCTCTTCATATCTGACTCTTTCTAACATTTTGAGATATAATTCTTTAAACCAACATTTCTTGCAGCGTCTACCTCCAGAGCTTGAGCTATTGCACACAGGCTGAAAATCCCTCTGCTTTCCAAAGAGCTTTCCTGGGGCCAAGGCTATGAATTGATATCCCACTGTTGCATTACTCTTGGCCAGAGAGCAGAAACACGGGACAAGAATAATAATGGAACAAATCATTGGTTTTTTCCTCATACTGCTTACCAACATGTGCATTAGAGTGGTGGGGAGGGTCGTGCTGAAGATGTCAATACCCTCAATGGGCATAAGAGATGAACTTTATGTGTGCAAGCACATGTTACACTCGGTTCTCTCGCACATTCAGGCACACTCTATAACCCACTGAGAAAAGCCTTGGAGCACTAGTGCTGTTTTGGAGTTTTCCAACAGAACACCCTCTGCTCCTCTTGGCGAGAAGAAGATGTAACCTGCGTACCCTCCGAGGCTTGGTGCATGCTCAATCAGCAACATGATATGGCCCACGGCTGTGTGGTGAGGTCACTGCTGGAGTCTTGAAGACTGATCATGCATGAGGTGGCAACACAGTGCTTTCTGACTAATGTGCCACAGCTATGCTTCTCCCACAGTTACTATTCAGCAGCATAGCCCCAGCTCCACCCTGAGGAAATAGGAATCTGACTAAAACTTTACGGTCACTGAGATGGAAAAGTGAAAAAAATAACCAATAAAATCCTAAACAGTTGAGCTGTGAAATTTGTGACTTGTCACAAAATTTTACCTTCTGCCATGAAACAGAGGCACTGTTCTGATATGACAGCTAATCCACTTTAATCAAGATGACTGTGCTTTTGTCCAAGTACAGTTGTAAGTGATGTCCCTTAAGTGCCCCGGCATCACAATTCATTAGTAAAGCTGGTGTTTAAAGTTTAATCTGCCGTGCGATTGTTCTTAATTTTTAACCTTGTCACCCCTTCGTTTCAGAGTGGCTCTCAAACGCTCTTACATCTAGCTAATCAACAATAAAAGTGGTCAGTGAAGTCTGATGTACTGTCCTTCAAAATGCTGCTTTACTTGACAGGAACAGACAAGGCTGCCTGCGTTCCAGTCTTCATTCTCCTTAGAAAATACCACCCTAAGCATCATCTGTCATGTATTGGCTGCAGCCTAACATTTCACTTTGTTTGGCAGACATTGATTTTTACCTCCAAGGTGTTGTCAAGGAGGCATCCAACTCATACATACCTCCTGTGCTGTTCCTCCAAAGACTGCGTTTGCAGGAACACATGCAAACAAAAATTAAAGCCCATAAAAACACGATTGAGTTTGAAGGCGGCATAAATTATGATTTGTTGAAGGACACTAGATGGCATACAAATGTGTAGAATGTGTAGACTAGAACCTGGGGTTATTTTCTGTTCTGTCCATCTCTGTTCATCATACAATGTAAAAGTCCAGTCAGCAAATAAATACACAAATATGTAAGCTGGTTGTCAATGTGCATCAAAGCACATTCTGCTGCGTAAGTGGAGACCTACTGAGGTTTCCCGATGCTTTTCATGCCAACACTCTCGGCCAAAAACTCTCAGCCACACCAGACATCAAACATGTGGTCACTAACGGATTTACCCAATCCTCCTTCCATATGTTTACTGTGTTTTCCATAACAGCAAGTCAGATAACAACAATTTATCAGCTGCCGTCTTAGCACAGCCTCCACCCATCCCTCTGCACTCAACATACATATTTTGCAGCCTAGTTGAGCACCACTTTATATTCATTAAGTGTCACAATGGTATAACAAATAGCTGGCTTTAAAGAGCAACAGTATATCTTGTTTAGGAATTATTTGGCACCAAGGAAAAATGATAAAAATGATCTATGAGAAGGCCTTGAAGGTAGCATCATGTTTTGGTTTGATAATAGTATAAACGGCAAAACTAGTAATAAAAAAAGCAGATTTGCTGATGACTTTTCCCTCGGTGTTTTCAAAAACTTGCAATGATTCTGAACTGTACGAACAATGAAGGTTTTACTTATTCATTGAAACAAATACATTTTAAGGACTCAACCAAACTGGTTTTAACGGCAATTTTAAAGAGGTACAGAACTGTTTGCATGATTTATATGTCTCTCAGATATTTTGCTTTGTGCATTTGACTTTATTATTAAAAGCTCAGCTTCTCCTGATGAAATCCATTCGCAGTCCTTTGTGAATAAAAAAAGGTATTCATATTGTTTGTTCTACTCATCTGTTTAAACGGGTGTGTTTCTGGCAATATAAAGCCCCTTCTTCACAGAAGGTTCAGCCTCGGCCAAATATGTCTCCATTTTGGGTTCCAATCGCGCTTTCAGAACCTCCTCGGCAGTGGTTCCAAGCGGGTACAACCGGGTACTGTGCACAAACCAGTTAGACGTCGGCAGACCTCTGCCAGTTGATTGGCTGAGCTGAGGCAGAACATGCAAACTACTCCTGCAAACTCTTCCTGGAGAGAGGCGAAGGAGACGTGCGCATACAGCTTGAGCTGGACAGAGCAGTCTGAAATCAGTAGGTATCCCGGGAGGTTTCGGACCAACTGGCCACAGTTACACGTGCACATGTTAGTAGTGCCACAACAACATTTTAAAAAGTCAGACTACTGGACGACAAAACCACACCAGCTTTTTTCTTTCTTTTTTTTTTCCTTCACTAAGGCTTAAGCCACATGCTGAAAATCAGCCCACAATCATGCCCACATAGTGAGGAACACACTGCTCTGGAGACACACACACCTGAGCAGAACCAAACAGACATAAACCAAATATAGTAAGACTTGACAGTGGAGACTGGGCTTAATTAAGGTGCTGACAAAGTTAAGTCATGATCATAGTTTAGCAATGATAGCATGTTAATGTAGTCTTTTTAGTTTGTAGTTGAATAATGAATGTTTATATATTTTTGGTCAATCCATCTGACCAATCTTATTAAAAAACAGTGAAATGATTGAATAACCGTTACGCTGTGCTGCACACTGTATCATTATCCTGTGGCATATGGTATTTTTAACAACTCAAATAACGGGACCACATAAAAGAGAATTAGGGGAAGGCTGTACTTTAGAAAAGCCTAATCTACAGCATGCATAATCTATAAATTGTATCAAACAGTTTTTAAAAAATTCACAACATATTTTATATTGTCACACATAAGCATATTGTTTGTTCTGGTTTGGTCAGCATTTGGACACCCAAGTTGCGACTGTAACATAAAACTAATTACAGGCAAAAAATAAAGTAACACATTTCGACTGTACCAGGGGTGACTTTTCAGCTCAGAACTGTCATGATGTGAAATGAGACCAGACACATTCATTATACTAGTTGGTCACTGAGTGAAACCGCTGCCCCTAACACAGTTGGAATGACAACTTTTACACAGCTACAAGCGGCACAGCAAGTCAGTACCTTGAAATTAGTTTTGCTGTTATGCAAGTTACATTCTATGAACAACTTTTCTTTCTTCTCTTTCAAGGTTCAGTTTCACATGCATTTTTATACAACTCTTGTTCTGTTACAATTACAATGTATGGAAGATTATAATCAATGAGTTTCAGTAGTTTGACGAGGTTCCTTTACAGGAGACATGCTTTTAAATCCTTATTTTTCACATTTAAATCATTCATTTTGGGAAAGTGGAGCTGCAATGCTTTGGTCGTAATTTCTCCTTATTGTAACTCCACAAGCCCCCCTTTAAATATTTTTCTAGGTGTGTTTCTCGTTTTGAGGCGGTCTCTTTAAATCCAAATGAGGCGCATCACTCCTCACCCCCTCCAGCTTCCATAGTGGTCCATTCCAGTTTGATAGAGGGGTTTAGGACTATATAGCAGTGCAGAAACGTTTAACTTACAAATTAGTTTAAAGATGTCAACAACAGAATACTTCTCTATCCATCCTAAATATGCATTTCTATATGTTTTACTTTTACTTTTTACTTCATTTGCAACGTCAACAACGTGGGTATCCAGTCGTGATCTTCAGTCTTTTTTATTTATTTTTTTTGTACCACTTCAGTAGAAAAATATTAGTTTCTTCATCATTAGTGACACTCCCCCCC
>JARVJO010000269.1:1086004-1110319 GCA_031762555.1 Cynodonichthys magdalenae
CTGTCACAGCTTTATCATTTTAAATTCACTCCCCCCCCCCCCCCCCCCCCCCCCCTACTCCTCTTAGGCTATTTTAAAATGTCGCTGCTGATATCTTCAGTCATTTCTTCTCTGAGTATACCAAGTCAGGCACAGAGACAAAACTGCCATTATTTCACAATCAGTCAGGCTTAACAAAGATTTCTCGACGCAGATATCCAACTCGAGTCGTTTTCAGTGTAATAACAAGCATGAAAGATGCTGTATTTAAAAACTATAATGCCACATCTTGCATGCACCATGAAACAGCAGGCTGAACGCTTCATGACTTTCAAAGCCTGTATGGAGAGCAATCTGGGAGAACTCATAACGATTTCATCTATTAACTCCATCAATCAGAGACTGCTCCATCAGTTTTAGTTAGTGTTCGGTGTCTCAGCAGTCTCTACCACAGAGTTGCTACAAGTCCCTTTGCTGGTGGGATAATTTTTGGAGGTGAAACTTTTTTTCTTTCCTGCTTCTAGTATAGCAGCACACATGTCACCGTCAAGTGGTTTATAAAACCAGCCCTTCCCCAACTCCGCTACTTCCATCTAAATAATGAATACTCTGCCACTTGCAGTAATCCTCCAGCAGCCATTCCCAGAAATAGAACAAAGATAGACAGAGCGCTCGATCTCTCCCCTTCACTTTCAAAAACAAATATTGCTGATTCCCCATCCAGACGCTGCTACTCAAGTTTTACTGCACAGACTGAAAAAAAAAATTAAAATATATATGTATATATAATAGAAAAACAATAATAACAATAACAATTTGTTAAGTGCTCAGTTTACGCAGGTATTCAACATTCTTGGCCACTTCTAAGTTGCAACTTCAAAGTTTTGCTTAGTTTCCATTTGAAGGAAACATCAAAGTGTGGATAAGCCAGAAATTTCAAAAGGCATCAACAGCTAACCTAAAAGGAGCAGTAATGTGAAGGGCACCTATGGGCTCTCTATCATGGATGATAAAACACAAAAGTGGGGGAAAAGGGTGTAAGAAATGGGTGAAAAGAGCAACAAGAGGTGAGATTAATGAAAGGTTCCATTAATTAAAGGGAATGTTTGCTCTGTTCCACAAATTTCTTCATCTGGAGGCAGAAAAGGAGAGAAAAAAAACGAAAAGAAAAACAGAAACGATAAGTCTCAGGAGAATTATCTGCCTAAGTGGCCTTTTATTTAGGAGTAAAAAGCGACTCTGCCTTTTTACCCATCCGCTGCCACTGATTATAGAACAAGTGAAGGAAAGTAAAAGGAGGGGCTCTGGGTTCCTGACGAGTCCTTCTGCACACAGATGTCACGAAAACCTGCAGTTAGCTGGTTTCATTTGCCAAATGCCAGCCCGAGATCCACTCCAAAGGGAAATGCAAAAATGTACTCCAAGTATTTTAATGTTTTAAAAGGGACTGCTCTTGTTTAATGCATCTACTGTAACCTGAGGCTTCTTTAAAAATCAATGCAACAGACAATACAAATCAGCACCAGCGTGTTGTAAACAACATTCTCACTGTTTTACAATTTGCTTAATCTTACTGGAAACATACTTTAGAGAATAGGGAACAATGTCAGAATGCAGTGCATTGTGGGTAGAGGCTGCCATATCATATAATATGCTTGTCGAGCACACAAACAAAGCAAACATGTCTGGAGCCAATTTGGCCACAGGGAGCAAGAAAAGGACTTATTATCAGAAAGAATAAAAACTAAATCAGGAAAAAAATAAAACAAATGTAGCAGGTGAAGATCAATTAGAAGATTTCTTATCAAATGAAGCAAACGAAAGAAAGAAATTAGTGCTACATTGACAAAAATCCAGGTGGGAAATGATGTTTATTTATATCAGAATAAAAAAAAGGAAAAAAAAAAAGGTCAAATGATTTCAACAAGCTGTGAAACAAGAACTTTCCTTCTTGTTTTGTCTCATATCTGGTGTGAGTTCTTACAAATGAGAGCTAAAAATGTTTAAAAAGAAGCTCACAGTTCGTTTTCATTAACTTGTGTCTTGTTACTTTCTTGCTAAATGGCTTTCTTTAAGCATTCCTTCAAAATAAAACTGTTTTTGCTGCTGTTAGCCGCTGTTTGCAATTTATCTAACAAATTGGGACACACCGTGATGTGTTGGTGAATTAAGGGTGGGTGATAGGACCCCTATTAGACGGTAAGTATGGGCAACCAAAGCAGAGAAATTGTACAATCTGGCACATTGTATCTATTGTTGTTTTATATTTGGTGGTGATTCAGTTTTTTTTCCCTCAGCCAAATCACACTATTGGTTAGTCTGTTTGTGATTTCACTATAAAACAAAATGTGATATATTTTTGCCACCCGTGTGTTGAATGTTGGCAAATGGAAAGCCCAGCTGTAGAGAAAACATTTATGCTATATAATCCTTTTGCTTGATAATTCAGAGACCTTCGTTCCATTTTTTCTGCTTTTATATTTGAAAACATAAAATATCCTTCAACGTGTATATGATTTCAGTGGCGGTCATAAAAAACAGTTATTAACACAGCAAACTGAAATATAAATAGAAGAGCAACATTACAGTAATAAAGTCCTATGATGCTTTCAGTTCTTATATCCTTCACGAAGCAGCTCAATAAAAGGATTCATTTTAGTCCTAAAAAATTTTTTTCATATTATTATTTGTTTTTAATCTTCACAGTTACCTCTCAAGAATGTCAACTCTGCATCATACTTATCAGCCATCACAGTAAAAGTCAATAAAATGTGACAGAAAAAAAAAATGCAAACGCTCACGGTAATCTAAACAGGCATTATGGTTATTTACAGTCCTCTAAAAAATAAAAAAACAACCCAAAAACATCCAACTTTGCCAATTGCAGCAGCTTTGCTTGATCAGGAGGGAAACTAATGACAGCTGTGAGACTGAGGGAGATTAGACGATGGCTAAGCTCTGACCCTGGATGTGAAAACAGCGAGGTCTGGGGAGGCTATCATAAAGCAGCTAAATGGCTTATTTCACCTCAAGCTCTTATAACCACCCACTGGCATCACTGTTTGGATAATGATGCCTGTAAATGTCTGCAGTACACAACTGAGAAACAAGGCCTCCAGTCTTTATCTCTCTCTCTCTTTCTTTCTATTGACATTACATGGAGTAAGGATGGTCATTATCTTATAAATTCTGGTCACTACAAGACGTCCACATACAACTCTATGAGCCTTTAACAATTCATAAGCACAGACAGAGTTAGTCAGAAATTCAGCACCACATCTCAAACATGAATTATTCTGCTTTAAAACGAAATAAGATTTTTTTTTTATTCCTAATGCCGCCCTCCTACTGTGTATATAAAACTGAAGCCAACATTTATAACACAATAAAATAAATATACTAAATTTAACTGTCAAATCCTACAACACAAAGCACTAAAACCAACTGCATTATTATACAGATTCACTGGAAGCTCTTGTCCACTTTGCATAAAATATTTACCATATTCTCATATCTGTTGAGCTCACACCATATGTATGCTTATTATGAATACTTACACTTTCAGAAATAGAAGTGTTGGTGGATGTATTTTTCTTTATCATTTGAAAATCTTTGCAATTTTTGGTATATATCTATACATATAATTCATTCATGGAGATTTATGTGTTCAGTTTTCTTTTCCCCTTAAGTACATAATTCTTTAAGTGTTTCATTATTCAACTACATGCATCAATGTTATTAAATGTTTCATTTTTAACATACAGAGAGGTGAACTATTCAGCTTAAAATCAAACTAAATTGGAAATAAAATGTTCCACTTTAGAATAAAACCATTTTAAGTCTAAGCGGTTGGAACTCCACACGTCTTCAGGTACAGAACAGGAGTCCAGTTGCCTCGTTTCTTTTTTTTTTTTATTTTAAATCTGTCCTCTCCTGGATGACTGAGAATTTACACCAGCACATGATACTAATGGTGGTACACTAACGTGATGGATCATATGAATACTAGTGTGACGGGATCAATACCTGAGTTTGTTTCTGCTTTTTTGTTTGTTGCTCCCATTTCAGAGGTGAGCTCTGCATCTACAGTAGGCGGGAAGAAGCGAGATCAAATTTGGATGGAACAAGCATAGGCGTATGGTAATTTAGTCAGCTGCGATTGCGCAACTTCAGAATCGATCCACACGTGCTAAAATGTGTAGCGTCCATATTTACTTCTGTAAACACAAAGTGCTGCGTGGGGACATATTCTGCAAAAGCAGGTCACTTCAAGAGCAAAGACTGTTCATTTTGGAGTCTGATGGTGGTCACATTTCAATTACTCTGTGCACATCAAAGTAACAAAAAATTAGCACTGGTTACACACATTTATCATGACATTAATTTTTTGGATCGTGCATAGAAACAGCAGACACCAGCACTGTTTTTCTTTGTTTTTTCTCTGGGTAACAAGATTTACTTTAAACCTGTTTATATTTGCAGTGTATCGACACATGCATATATATTTATGGTGTGTTCATTTTTAAGTTCAACTTATTTATAGAAGATAAACTGTACTGAAAAAAAAAAAAAAAATATTACATATTAGCTGAAACCAAACAATAATCTGGATTTTATAAGTCATAAATTGGGGAAAAATACCATTATATAAACAGTAATTTCTTAAAAGCCTTTTGATTTTTTCTATTTTTTGTAAGGGTGTCAAGCTAATTGTAAGAACTTCAGACAACCTGGTTTTCAAAAAAAAAAAACCCAGTAGCATCTGGAAACGTCTGGAAACGGTAGAAACGGTACCGTTTTCGCCCACCGGTGGAACAAAGACTGTTAGGGGTTAAAAAGTTTGAGTCTACATCTTTAATGTAGCGATTTGCAAAACTGCTTCTAAAAAAAATAACGTTTATCACTGTATTTATTTTTCAGCTTGTAATCATTTATTATAATTACTTTTTTAAGAGTTCAAATTGAAAACCCGGGATCACTTCCTCCCAGATCACTCTGGACCAATTTCACACCCCTTAGCTTCTCGAAAACCTCTGTGAGATCACGATGGAGCTGGATATGAAGACGATTTAAGCAAGAAGTAATGTCAGCTTTGCCTCCAGAGAAATCAGGTGAAAGCATGTTTCTGAAATTTATTCTATCATGTAACTGCTGGTAGCCTAATCAAAATAAAAACTGGCTGTATGCATTATGCTATGTATTTTATAATATTCTCTACTTTAGCAACAGGATTTACAAAGCAAACATGTAGAGTAATGAATCTGTCAGTCTGCTTCTTATTACATTTTTTTACAATATTTGTATAACACTCAACTTTAATTAACATTGTCACAAATGTATAATAAAAAAAAGAAGTAAACAGTTTGTATTGAAGACGAATGCAGAATATTTCTGACTACCTTTCTTAGTCTCTTCCTTTAGGATTCAAAACTGCTGATGTGATTCTCCAGCAGACTTCAGCTGAGCCAAACATAAAGTCAGAGGTCCACATGGAGAGACTGAACTCTGCCAGAGAGCACAGCCCTCATCCAGATATTGCATAAATTAAACAACAGTTCATCCCGTCATTACATAAATAATGGAACGGTTTATCCAGAAACTGTGCCTTAATGCACGAAAGCCTTTGTTGACAAGGGCTCTCGCTTGCCCTGAGGTCCTGACGTGTATTAGCCAATAAGACTAAAAGCAAAATAAGACTAGCAGGGCTGCCTGGTAAAACAATTAGATAAGAAAATTAATATATATATTTTTAAAAGTACACAAGCCTCAATATTAATGGAAGACTCCAGCGGCTGTCATGCTCTGCGAAAACTCATGAATCAAAAGCAAGCCTGAGCAAAGTATTGATGGTCCACAAGCCAGCTGTGATTTATGGTACTAAAGTTATCATTCATATTCTGATTGCACATGTGCCGAACGATGCCATTAAAGCTTTACTTTTCCTCTGGTGTATACACGGCGCAGCATGTATGGTCTTGCCTCCCTCCCCTGGGACAGAAAGCTACTTTTTCAATGTAATTACCGCTGACATAAATGAAGATGGCTGAATCACAATATGCCCACTTTCTCAGCACCATCCCCACCCATTCAACTACTCCCAACACATTAGAAACAACCCAACTGAGCGGCAACTGAAGTGTATTAACATTCACAAAAGAAATACATAAAAGGGAAAACAGACATTAAGACTACAGCTTTACATAAAATCAATAGGTGTTAAAATGCGTTAAAAAATAAGCGGTGCTCCCCAACTCACCTGACGGCTGTAGAATAAGTCGTTGAAATTACCTGCTTTAAGATGCATTGCCTGTAGGAAAAAAAAAAAAGGCTCGCTGCGAGTTTTCCCCTCGCCGGTAAACGTATGTGGGACTACAACTGTATGACCCTACAGAGAACCAAGGCTTATTCCTTTGTTGATGCATCTGCTCTGCTTACGTTGGCCACCACTCACTACACCCCAATTACTCTTTGTCTGTGTAGCTATTGGTCTGCTAAGCACTTCAATTCATCTCTGTCGCCCAGGCCATGACGTCAACTCCAAATGATTAATCAAAGACAAGTCAACATCAGAAAGGCAACACCTAAGGTGGCCGGTTAGCATACATTACCCATAATACTTCTTGGGTGTTATTTAATACTGCATGTGAGGGGGTGTTCAAATTAGGCATTAGGTTTCATTTTGGAGAACAAGTGAAAAGAATGTAAAGATAGCATGTTATGTTCTTAAGAAAGCCTATTGCTACGTTATATTAGATATCATACAAAATTTTAGTCTTTGTTGGTGTTTATGTGGAAAAGTTGTAAAATTCCCCCCGTCCTCAGATAAAAAAAAATACATAAATACAGTTAACAACGGACAATAATAATACGAATAAATCTAAGTGACAACAAAGTAACTTGTTTAAGTTAAAAAAAACCTCATTTTTTTAGTTTGTCCACAAGACTTCAAGACATGCGCATGGTGCCGTATTACTGCTTTACACGTGTTAGGCTGCAGTGCCATCCTGAACACAACTCACCGCCCCCTCAAAAGAGGATTCACAAGGGTATTGAGGAGTATACAATAGACAGTACATTCTTGCTGTAACAATAAGGCCGAGGCTAAGAGAGGAGCTGCCGTCGCACAGCTCGGTAATGAATTAAACATTTTTTTCACCACATCCAAGTTGTTGACAGATGCGGCTCATGTTCAACTCCAGATTTATCAGCACAGATGTCCAAACAAGACTTGGAGGTAAAATATAGTAAACAGTAAACCGCATATGAATATGGATACAGTCTTAACATGTAAAAGAAAAGGTTTTTTTTTAAAAGAACTTGATGTGTTACCTTAAAGAATGTCTGTGGCTGTTCTCCACTCAAGCTTTACTGCATCCACTTCTCAGGCTACGATGCTGTTTTGCATTGCCTTTAGAGATGCTCTGGGTCTCCTCCTCCTACTGCTGCTGCACGAGCGGCACGCTGCACGGGAACACTGTCACTCTAACACATGGATGGCACTCGAGCGATGTCAAAAGGGTTAAAAACCTAGTGGACCGGAAAGTCACACCAGCATCGTTCTAGTTGCCAGCCACCATTGCCGCACTCTCCCTCAGCTCTCTCTATCACCTCCTCCTTCTCTTTCTTCTTTGCTTTTTTTTTTTTTTTCAAATTCAACCTATCTCATGGGCTTCTCTTCCCCCCCCTCCTGTGAAGATGGTAGACAAGAGCACCGGGCGATTTGCACCACTCTATCATGGATCGTGTTACGCTGTCTGGCTGTAGCGGCGGTCACAGTTGATAGGCTGAGGAGGTTCGCGTGTGTGTTTACCCCTCGAAAAAAAAAAAAGCGGCGGCGGCAGAAAAGAGAACAGAAGGGGAGGGAGAGGTGGGATGTCTCCTGTAAAACACAAAATGTGGGAAAGCATCCAAAGGAACTATTATGGGGCTAAGTGAAGGGTTTTGCCATGAAATGCTGATGTACGTTCATGAGGGAGTTGACCACATAGCTACACGCAGACCCTAAAGTGACACTTATTTACTGCCTTTCACTTTGACACCATTTAAATTACTGATGCTAAAGGTTCGAGCCCAGGTTCCATCAGGAAGGGCTTTTGGCGTAAAACGATTGCCAAATCTTTCACGCGGGTTCGCTTGCTGTGGTGACCCCGGCAGAAGGGAGCAGCCGCAAGAAAACAACTACAACTTTGACACCATCGGATCATCCTTGTTTTGCAAAGTCAGGCAAAATATACTCTCTGTTTGGCTTATTTTGTGATATTTATATTATCTCTTAGGCACACAATATGCATAACTGCAAAAAAGACAGCTCCAAACATACATGCAGCAACCACATCAATCAACATTTCTATAATGCTCTGATCTGAGCAGAGATGAGTTCGTACGACGGAAAAATGAGGCCAACAAAATAATTTATTACTGCCACAGTTTATCAAAGGAAGAAAAGAATCGAAGCATATCCATTCTAGTTTTGACCCATTCTGATTGGCTGAGTTGTTTACTTTTGATGGTTTCTAAAAAAATAAAACTTCTGATAGACAGAACTTTGATAAACTAAAGGTCCTGACAGAAAAAAGTGAAAATAAGTTGCTTTAACTGTAAATTAAGTAGTCAATAAGAGTTGTATAAATAAATTTTTGTACGTGATCTCCTGCACGATTGGTCAAAATTGTTGCCTGGCATCAAGTGATGGATTGCTCCAAATTTGTGCCATGGGGATAGATTGGAACCTTGTCCAAAATCCCAGTGCGTCGGTTAAAATGTGCAAACATTTCTAAACTAATTAGAAAAGAGAAATAAATGAATCCACCAATATTGTATAATTATGACGGGTTGGTTAAGTGGGATAAACAATAAATAACCGTTTTTTTTTTCTTGAAAAGTGGAGAAAAAAACAGGAAATAATGATGCAACAAAACCAGCACCTGTCAAACCGCAAGCAAAAGAAAACAAACCCTGAATATATTAACATGATGAAAAGGCTGGTGACAGACACCAGAGTGCACAATTTAAATTGAATCTGCTCTAATAAACATTAGCTACAGTTACCTTTTAATGACATACCAAGTTTTCCACCTCTTTCTTTAAGGGATTTTATTATTTTTTTATTTCTTCTTTTCAGTGTTTGTTTTCAGCTGTGGAGGAAAAACGTCATATTGTTGGGTTGTTAGGTTGTGTTGATTATAAAAAGCTTAGCTCCAAAGATAATGGAGAAGTTTGCTGTTGCATTTTGTCCATCCATCACATGACCCAAAATCACTTGACACCCAAAAAAAGTGATTTGAAAGGAATCACTACATGGTTTTGTTTTGTTTTGTTTTTCCGGCGGTTTAAAAGTAACACAGGTTTATATTGTCACCAGGTTAGATCTAGAGCACCCATAATCTTCTGGTAATGGACAATGGTAATGATGGATCTAAAACAAGTTGTATTTACACGAAGTCCTCTGAACAAACTTCCTTTTGCAATTACAAGATTATTGTATAACTGAAAATGTGAATGAGGAACCTCTCTATTGTAAAATCAGTTGTTTTAATTAGGGATGCATGATATATCGACATTAATATCAGTATCGGCCGATATTGGTCATTTTTTAGGATATCGTATCAGTCCGATATGTAAAAATGGGCCGATATTAACGTCCGATATTGATTTCCCACTTTTTAGCTTTGCGTTTCTGTTTGATCATGATAGTGATATTGATGCTGCATAGCCAGGAATAACTGAGGTAGGGAGCCATGTCAGAGGTCTGGTTGTTTATTTACAATATCAAAAAAAGACCCAAGTGTGTTTGTGCATATATGTATAATATAATTTGTGTGTTTGTGTAATATTGGTAAATATCGGTTATCGGCTATAACAGCAATAATTATATCGGATATCGATATCGGCTGAAATTTTCATAACGGTGCATCCCTAGTTTTAATTTACTTGTAATGTATTTTTTGGACCCTCTTCTGCACACTTTAAACAATGTTGCATGACCTCTACTAATGATTAAAGACAACTGTGTTTATTTTTTTTATCTGAAGGTCCCCAAAAAGAGTTGTGAACCAGAACGTTCCTCAGTCATTTGTTTTGAAGCACTAACAAAGACAGGATAAAGTTGGAATAGTTGTTTGTTTTCTTACAACTATAACAAAAATTGAACCTTCAAATCCATTTTAAAAAACAAATTAGGACAGAAATGAAAACAACTTTATTTGACCCGGCTTCCTCAAGTGAACAACACATCGTCTGCACCTCCCCAACGCTGCGTTGCCCTAACAAGAAATTTGTGGATTCTGCACATGTAAAGCATCATATTTTTTTGTGTGAGTTTCCCATAATGCGGCTAGAAAATATCTTTCATTAGACTCCATTTTATCTTCTCAATGACAGTTTTAAAAAGGCCATGTTTGGTCTCGCGGCAACAATGAAACAGCCTTCGCGCCGTCATCAAGGTTATTTCTTAAAAAGACTGAAAGGCTCTGCCAGAGTCACAGATAAAGCCGCTTTCAAAATGATCAATGTGACAAGAAGTTCATGTTTAAAGTCTGCAGGATTGGCTGTGTAATTACAGTACATTTGGATCAATAACTGGTTGAACATCTACGTTGATTGGGTTTGCAGATATGCTAGCTAGGAATGTCTTGTTATCTCCACTGAAACATAAAGCAATATGACCTCTAAGACCAGTGGTAATTTGTAAGACTAAAAGGACACCCACTGCAAGTACTTTGTTAATTAATGTACATTATCTGGAGTCCTATATGAATGAAATGATAATGAAATTTTCTTTGAGATGAAATTAAAACGCATGCAGTAGAATATGCTTGATGCGTTTCCCGCTTCATTTTAATGCAGTCAGACATTATTATTTAATGTCGATAATATTGAACTCACATTTTTGTAAAACATTTCTGGCCAGCTAATATGAGTGTAACACAGCCAACGTAGATAGTCACAATGTTTTTTTTTCTTTTTTCTTTTTCTTTTTGGTGCATGGCTGAGCCACAATAAATGGGTTAAGAGTGAAGCCATTACTTTTGCATCCACTGAGTGAAAATCTATGAGCTTAACTTACGACAGTCCTTAATTAAAACAAGATGGCAATGATGCACTGTAACCTCTTCTTTCTCTCATTCTAAAAAACTAGTAACATTAAAAAAATATTTATAATTCATAAAGAATAGAGAACTGAGTTGACAATAGAACTGAATTGAATAGAATCAACCTTTATTTGTTATTTTGTGATTATTACAGTTATACATGCAGAGCTTTTGCATGTACATCACTTGAAGGTAGGTGCATGTAACACAAAGCAGTTTGTAAGACTAAACATGATTTAGCAATCAAATACAATTTTTTGTCATTGTTGTGCTTCTGTTGGTTCAATATAAATGTTCTTCACTTATTCAAAAAGGAATCACTTTAGTGCAAGCATTACTGGTGGAAAGGATTAAAAAAATGGAGTGTAAGCCCAACTGCTTATGATATTCAAGCAGCCCCGAGCTACTGGCTACCAATTTGGAAATGGACAACATGAAACAAACAACAAAGTAGCCAACATGATATGTGTATTATGTTGGCACTGTGATGCCTGTGGATAGCACAGGTTGGAACACAAGCTAAAATGAATAGAATGGTGTTACTAAGTCTAAACCCGCTGCCAGCCTTAATGACAAAATACAAGCTTCAGTTTTCAACAACTCACCCAAGGTTTCTGCTATCGCTCTTGCAAATGCGAATGGACATTTAGGGCTACAAAACAATTTCTCACGCTACATCACATTCAAATGAAAAATGGAAAGCCATGTTCTACTTTGTCTAATTTATGAACACATAGGATCACATCTGCCAGAGCAACTCCTAAAGACCATCTTGCTGGATGGAAATTAGAGAGGCCAGGAAGCATGATTCCATAGTCACAATTATTACCAGAAAAATCCTATACTGTAACAGAACCAAATCAAACACAAGAAACATACAAACCTGTCATGTTTGTGCATGGTGGACCCCTACTACCCCTACCACAAGACAATCATTTTGAAAGTAGCCCCTCACCTGTAACACCTCATTCAATTATCTTTCAATAAGCACAATTTTATTCACACAAATTCTTAACAGAATTTGTTGATTAGTGCTAAAAGGTCCAGCAGATTATGTGGCATCGTTCTTTTCTTATTGTGTTTATGGAGCCTCTCCCTTCAGATTTAAAGCATGCTGAAGTAATAACTGCTGCTACAGAAATGTTTATTACTGTGGTTATAGATTCTTTTTAGTTATATGACATAAAAAGATGTAACAAATGTTCAAAGGGCTAAATTACTGTCATAATAATAATGCTGTTGGTCAGTGACCAAATGTTTTTTTTTTCTTTTTGTATTGAGGAATAATAGCCAATGAGACAATGCTTGTGTACAATAAAGTGAAGATAAAATATGTCGCTTTATTGAAGTATTTTATGAAAATTGAATCAAACCACAAGTCCTAAACTGTTAAACCATGAATTGTGATACTGTTGGACCCTCTCCAACCATTCACCTCTGCAGGGGTCACCACAGCAAGCCAACTACACCGAGAGACTTGGCAGTTGTTTTGGTACCCTTCCTGTCACAACCTTGCCTGGAACTCGCAGCCTCAAGATTACGAGACCGCTGCACTTAACACTGCGGCCACCTAACATATTAACACATTATCCATATCTAAAAACAAATGTTGACAATCCCAAATTTCTCCACTCAATAAACTGCTTCTTTCTGATAGGAGTTTAATAAGTTATGCGGTGCAGCGGTGCATCAAATCCTATAGAAAGATCAATCGAGCATTTCAGTTTGATAAATTATTGCACAGACACGGCAGTGTGTAATAATCTCCCTTTGTTAATGGCCAACAAGTAAAACAGCAAAAGACTGATAAGACTTCTTTGAAGGTGGACATCAAACGTGATGCCTCTGGGGTTGAAAACAAGAGGAAGCTTCTTTGACATTTTCCAGCTGCAGTCACATGTTGACTCAAAGAGCTTGGTCACGCTTGTAGGCTCAAGTAAGAAAAAAAGTGTTTGGAGTTTGGACTGCTGCACTTGCAATAAAGGACTGCCCCAGTTCTGTATTGTTTGAGTGAAATTCAGAGGGAGGGATCCAAATTATTATTTCATCTTATATCCTGAAGATAACGTATCGAGACTGTGTGTAGGACAGGCTATTTTAAGATGAAGGCACTTCTACATTAGTCACTTTAGAACACCCTGGAGATAATGTCAATTTCCACTCCTCTGGGAAAAACGAACGGCCTCTTTATATTCCCGCAGGGTGTGCCTTAGTGTAGTGGTAGAATAAAACTAGGAACAGTCAAGTGGGAAAGTTAATACCTTTTCCACAGTATTCTCTTGCAGGATAAATGTTCATTAATCATGTTTTAACACTGCATTTTCAATGATAAATTACAATAAAGCTCAAATACATTATGGAATTTTGAGAATGTTTTGTCGAGTTTTATTTTTTTACAACAAAGCACAAAGGGAGTATGATGTGCAGAATAAATCCAGGCAAAAAGCTTGATGTGGAAAACAGTAACTGGGTAACTCCAGGGATGATGCGTTTGGGTTTACTTCGTTCAACAAGAGAATATCAACCTTTTGAAACACCTGCATTTTGATAGTCACGAATGCCTTTAGCTGTTCTCTGTCAACGTGAGTTTACCCCACAATTCCTTTCTTGGTATCAAAGCACCTACAGTCAAGTAGCACATTTTCACTAATGCACCAAGTGCAAACAAAGGGGTCAAGAAAAACTAGTGGGGGAAAAGCTGTCAACATGGGCAAAGATGCTTTGGTGATTTTCACCCGAGTAAATAATATGGAAAACAGGACAGGATTTTCTTCACATAATATGCTTAAACCTGAGGCTAAAGGAAAAATGGACTCTTATTTCTGCTAAAGAGCTGTTACTAAATGGCGGCTATTCAGTCCAGTTTCAATTTTGACAAGTCAAAGCTGTCTGAGGTGCTGAGTTACCGGGGAGTGGGCAGTGGGCGGGGGTGGAAGGTGTCTTTGCAGCTTATGCACCATAGTTTAAGGCCAGCTGGCCTTTAGAATATGGATTACGTGGCGCTGTGGCTGCTCTCTCACTCCATAGGGGGCTGAACTGGGTGCCCAGCTTCAGCAGGCTCCCCACCGAGACCCCTGGGTGAGAGGACGCTGAGAACCCTCTCAGTTCTCAAGGCTGAATCATTGTGAACGTGGCGGATGCTTCCCACACCAGCACCATACGTCAGTGTGTGAAAGAAAACTAGCATGAAGAGGGAGGGAAAAAAATGTAAAAAAAGACAATGAAAAGGGGGATGGTGAGTGGGTTGGCAGGGGGATTGGGTTGAGGGACATTGAAGAAGAAGCAGAGGCAACAACAGTGAGTATGGGAGAACTCCGACACTGCATTACTGCCAATCACAATGCCTGCTCTGTCGCAGAAAAAAGAAAAGCCAAAAAAAAAAAATAGGAAAAAGCACCTTGGGAGTGCCACTGTGCAGTAGATTTACCTTTAAAAAAAAGTCAGGAACAATAATAGGTATCCAAATGACAGCTCTGTGCTGCTGCACCCCCAACTAAAGTTAACCAGAGGTGCTAATGTCGAGTGCCAACAGCAGACACAAAGGTCTGAACTGTGGGGTGCTAAGGCTGCTAGCACAGCATGGCTAAATGGGGCAGGTGATTTCCCATCTCCTCCACTGCCCTCAAGGCACAGCCAATCACTGCTGGGGAAAAGTGCCGCACCAGCCTGCAAGCTAGGAAGCCAGTGAGTGGAAAAAGGCAAGAGAGGGAGCTGGAGTCTATCTGGGGCCATGCATTATTCACATGCATCGCTACGGCACTAAGACCTTCACAAAGGAAAGGCCTCAGGTTCCATCAGTGCCGACTTGTTTCCAATCTATTATTGATGGCAACACTACACCCTATACTTTTCCCTGATTTACTGGATTCTATCATTGTTTCTATAATAAAGGCCATTTCCAGTAAAGTCAGAACAAATGAGGAGAATATTTCCAAGCATGGTGCCAGTGGGTGCTGCAGCTTATTGGAATCTCTTAGATATGGCTTTAATTACACAAATTATGAACAGGATTACTAAAATGAGAGGGTTTTTTTTTTCTATAAAATAATAGGGAATTAACATGTGCTTAAATACACAGCAAAACCTGAAACCTTTGTAAGAATCATTTGTCATGTCAACGGTAACTTTCCGTGCAGAATTAATGTCAGCAGAGAGACCTCCAGTTAGAACTAAGTGAAATAAATGAGCTATCCAATTACCACATTATGATCATATGCAGCCCCCTGTTAAAAATGCACTAACAAAATATCCCCACCAGCTGCTACCCAGTATTAAGTTTCAACTGTATGAATAAAACATTGTTAAGTTTTTGTTTATTTTTTTTAATCAGTGACTGGTCCTGTGTGTACCCACAATTTGACTTTTTTGATTTATGTAGGTAAGAACAGAGCAACGGTTGAGTTGTTATGAAAAGTGCTCTTTTCTCACAGAGTAAAATAGGCCAAGAACCCTTAAATGAAGTATGTGATATAGAAAAAGAGAGGTTCTCAAGGTAAAACAGGGTTTAAGTCTTGAAAATAATAAAAAAATAAATAAAAATTTCAGATGATGTTCAGCAGCTGCAGCTCCACATCTTAGAAGTGTTCCACATAGATTCAATGCACACATCAAAGCTTTCTTTTTTTTTCCTCAATCACTGCAGGAAACACAATCAATCTGCTCAGTATTCACGACCAGGACAGTGGGCCATCTCTCCGTTTGAGGATGTCGACACATTTGACCGATGTGCAGTCGATCCCCCAGATTGTGGCTAATCATCATTACCGACTGCTGAAACAATGACTTTCTTTTAGCTCACTCAGCTTTAAGGAGGACACAAGGGAACTGCACATTTTTCTTTTTGGGTTACCACTTGTGTTGGATTAGGGAATTAAGGCAGCCCTGGACACAACAGAATCTACCTTCTGATCATCCAACTAAGTTACCCAGATAGCAAAATATGAGTGAATTAATATTGAAATATGGTCAGGCATGATATTGAATCCATGTTGAAATGACATAAAAAGTGCTCGGTGACTTGCTAGTTAAACCAACGTTAGGTTTTCAACCATAACTGATACTGTATCAATGTTTATTCAACACTGATTAGACGTTGGCCTTTTCGACATCTTTTCAACATTGGTTTGGTTAGAATTGGATGATGGTTTGATGGATGATTCACCATCAATCATCAGCCTTAACCAAAAATCAACTTTTTTGACAATAATTCAACATTGAATTAACATCTTTTAATATCTGGGTATCAACTATGGACCAAATCACACTCTAATTTGAATTTGATTAAATTTTCCTTTTTCGTTTATGTGTGCATTTTTTTTTTCACAAAAATATAACAAAACTGCAGTTTTAGTAAAAAAAAATTTCATTTACAAACTTAGGAACTATGGAGGACCAAATCTTAATCTTAAAAATAAAAGCATAAATAGATAAATAGATAAATAAATGCATAAATAAACTTAAAATGCATCAATTCAGGTATAAAAAGCAAACTTTACCTCATGTTTTATGAGTTAATAACCTTTATATTTATTTTTCCAGCTTAGTTCCAATTAATAATGTATTGTAGCACATAATTAAAATTTTATTATTTTAAAAAATATATAAATATTTGTTTTTTCTTTTACTTGTAAATCCGTTTTGGTCTCTTAAAGGATCATAAAAATTTTTTTTGTCTCACGCCTTTATTTCCATGTGTTGCTTTTACATTTCTCAGTCTCCTGTTTTTACTTCACCTTATGCATTTCTCATTATGCAAATAAGGTGGGCGGTCCCTTTGGGTCAGCTCCTCTCCTATTGGTCAACAGAGAGGAAGGAGCAAGATCCATGTGCATACCTACTGTGCATGCTTGTGCTGCCTCAGTTTAGCTTAAAGTTTAGTTTAAAACAAAGGCAAGAAGGAAAACACTTACCTGTGTCTTTGTTTTACACTAAACTTTAAGCTAAATGGAAGCAGCTCAAGCATGCACAGTAGATCTGCGCTTAGTTCCTGTTCCTTCCTGTCTGTTGGCCAATGGAAGTGGAGCTGACCCAAGAGGGACCGCCTACCTTATTTGCATAATGAAGCAGAAATACATAAGGTAAAGTAAAACAAGGAGACAGAGAAATGTAAAAGCAAAACATGGAAATAAAAAGAAATAATAATAAAAAAAATATATTAAATTGGATCGTTAAAGAGACACAGATGCATGTACAAGTAAAAGAACAAGCAAAAAATATATATTTTTAAAAAAGTAAAATTTCAATTATGCTCTAAAATATGTAATTTATTGGAACTAAGCTGGAAAAATAAATATGAAAGTCAATTAAATTATAAAACATGAGGTAAAGTTCTCTTTTTTTCTAATTTAATGGTAAATTTTAAGTGTATTTATTTATTTGTTGGTTCATTTAAATATTTCTGTTTTTATTTCTAATTATGTCAGATTCGGTCCTCCATAGAGAACAATAAAAGACTGTAGCCTGCTCCAAAAAAAGGACATAAAATATAAACCAATCAGATGGAAATGAGGACAGATGCATAAAAGGCAGTAGTTGAGTGATTCTCAAAAATGGACAGTGGATTATAAAAAATGACTTCTACCATACAGTGCTTAAAGGTTAGGTCTCTATTACACAGAGAGCAAAATGTCAGCAGTATCTCCTAAAAGACTGGACTGTGATATTAATGGAGAGTCCTGGGAATGGGCTTCCCCTGACTGAGTTTCCCCTCTACCAGACACATTATTCATTTAGATGTCAGCCTGCACCTGGTTCATGTAACACTAACATCTACAAACTAAATGATGGAGAGAATATAGCCCACCCTGGTATTCAGCCAGTGGTGAAATGAATGTTGTTCATGGAGAGTTAAGTACTGTTAGATTATCTAAAAGCTCTTCACCCACACACACAACTGAAGTTGTCGCCCAGGACATATTAGCATAATGTTCAATTTTCTAGCTAATATTGTGCTTTCATTTGGTTTTGGCTGTGAGGCTGTGAGGTTGGGCCAAACAAAGCACAGGAGCTGAGGCAATGCTGCAGTAAAAAAAGCACACAAATAGATGCACCGCTATCATTTTTCAATAGTTTGGACAAAAATATTTATTTTGATGTGAAAATGGGATAAATGCATCACCTCTAGTGGATACATCTGTTGTAAAAAAATATATATACCAAGTAAACTAAACCAATTTGTAAAGAATAATTAACAGAGAAAACAAATTAGGTCCTGTATGAGCTGGAGCACATTATTTTATTCAATCCCTACCACAGATGCCCTGATGCTCAAAGCAATTATCAAAGCAGCTTTCCATGTAATCTAACCACACAACATCACTTAAAACCTAAATGACAGTGTATGTCATGTTCCGTGGAAATGTGATAGACCCGAACAGAATGGCATGATGATTTAATATGTTACCAAGCGAGTCATCACTCACACAGCCCCCCCACTTTATCCAAGATTCAAAATGGCTTCTGCGTGAGGGAGACTGGAGCAGTGGATTATTCGTGAGTAATATTCTTTTGCCATGGTAAATATATTGTGTCATGCAGTAGAGGGTGGAAGAAAAATTCTCTCTCAAGCTTTTTTAATGAAGTCCCAAATGTCAACCCCATACTTCTTTCAAGAGCAGACTCCAAGGCACCCATCTTGAAGGCTGACTGTCCCTCAGCGCATCTTCAAGTGATGTGAAAACAAGCAGCCCTAGAAAGAAAGGCTGCCTAAAAGACAAATAAAAAGCTGTTCAATAAAAAAGGGGGACAGATGTGGGCTGTAACCAGGTGGCTTAGATCATTAAAGTGCAACTTTTTTGGAGACTTTTGCTAAGAATCTGAAACCGTGGTGCTCTGAGAATCAGAATGTTTTGTCCAATCTGATGCTAAAAATGACTTTAATCATCGCCACTTCACGATTCATTTGAAATTACCCTTCACTGTGAGATCTTTACAAAAAGGCTAAGAGAAAAGCGGATTGCAGAAAAACACCATTATAGTAAAAAATGTCACTGTAATTTAGTGGTTTTGGTAAGTGTAGTGAAGGGAGTCACAAGCTGGGTTTAAATTAGAACCAACACATTTTCCTTCAACAATGGTGTGGAGCAGAGAGTGGAGTGGGGGGTGGACATCCAATTATTGGAGAGTTGTGTGTGTGTCATCTTGACACCGCATTTGAGTTTTTAAAATACACTGGATGTTCAGTTGAGGCTGTGTTGAACCGAGGATTGAAAAGACTGAGACGAGTGTGTCATAGAAGCCCATATTGGTGGTGGATCAATGTACAGTGTTGCATAAACAACCCAGTGTGGTGTCAATATGTTGGTTTTGACAACTTCATCCTGTTTAAAATTAATGAGTGACACTTCTGCAACATGACTGGATGTGACAAAATATATGTATATATTTATTTTTATTTATTAAACGGATAATGATGAAAGAACTATCTTTGTCCAATTTTTTTTACAAGTATTTAATGGCTTGACCTCAAAAAAAAAAAAAACACATATATTTATTTTGGAAACTAATTTCCAATAAATCTGGATGAGCAACTTGGCAAATTGGCACTTCTGAGTTGTAACAAATGCTAGACTTAGCACCCAGATTCAGAAATACAAGCAAACTGCAGACAACAAGCTCAAGTTTGCCCAGTAGGTCCATCTGATCACTCTGCTCGAAATGACCAAAGATCAAAACAAATTCACATCAACCTTTGACATTTTGAGCCTTTAGCAAAAAGGCCAAGTTTACAATTTTTCAAAATAATGTTTATAATTACCAGATTTCTTTGTTTTACCCTCATAGGTATAGACTTTTATACTTAAATAATTGTAGCTTTAAAAAAAGAGCTTGTCATTCTGAATAAGTCACAAGAATATTGACTTGGAATGACAAGGAAATCTACACTACAAGCTGCCAAAGGCAAAAGGTGTGTGACTACCTGTGTTTATTTGACTAAATCATTAGCAAAACACCTTATAAATCACTGGACAAAGTTGAATAAACCTTTCAGAAAGCAACTGCGTATTATTTTATAACGTAATAATGTTTAAAGCCAACACAATTCAACACTTCAGAAAACATTCACTGGCTCTACATCGAAGATTCATTAACTTAGAGTCAATCCAGTTCAAGGTGCCATAGATAAATCTCCAATCTCAAGTAGTTTTATTGTCAATTCTGCATATGGACTGAAATTATGTTACTCTCCCACCCAAATTTACAGCAAAATATAAACATTGAACTAAAAACAACCTAAAAACTGGGATTGATAAATATATAAATGAACACTAAACGTAAAATAGACAAGTACCAAGAATTAAGACAATAACAGCATCATGTCTTACAATGATTAAGATTATAATGGTCTAAAAATCATAGTCCAGTACAGTGTTGAATAGGTAGGGGGAGCACGGGGGGGGTCAGGATGCTGTGATTGTGACTGGGAGGGGAGGTAGAGCAGATGAGGTGATCTAAATGATCTTAACCAACACAAACTTGTTCTAACTTAGTCTGTTTTACAGATATTGGGGTAAACTTGGTGTGGTAGCAGCTGAGAGTCATCCTAATATCATGCATGATGTCATTTATAAGTTTTGACCAAAACATTTCTAAATCTGTCTCTTCTCAGCATGAGATGATTTTAGCCCAAATCGATGACATGAAAGGCAGCAGGCGATATGCTTTCTTTCAACAAATCATTGGCCCTAATTTCTTATGCTGTCATTGATGTAAAATATATTGTCTTGTTTGCTTGTTTGTGGCTATTAAACCATCCCAGTGTTATATTTAGTATTTCTTTAAATACCTGGTATGTGTTATTTTATGTTTACAGGTGTGACAGATTTTGCCTTCAGGGTAATAAATGTGAAGTCAAAAAGTGACAAATGCAGGGAAAATTAGAAAAGAAGCAGCCTAACAAGGTTGAATTCACTTAAAAAAAAAGATGAGCTTCTCGAGTTTAAAAAAAGACACGAGGGAATGAAAGCACAATAAAACCAGTCAGGATTGACATATGTTGCAATCTTTTTTCTTTTGGTTATATTCTCTTTGTAAAAGCCTTCTTCTAACTGTTTGTTCCCATCCATACTGAACGTCTCTTTCTAACCTTTAGAGCTGCCATGCAAAACTCTGCAGCAGACGTCTCCTTTGGGTAATGCAGAAAAAGACAATAGGTGGAAACTGCTCTAACCTATTTGCCAAATGGTCTGTCATCTAATGCCCGGTTGCTGTTCTTTTGTCTAATCCTTCTTCTGAGACCTCTAAAAGGATACGTCGGTCTAATAAGATGAATGGGCTTTGACCCTGGAGCTGCTAAAAGCCAACCTGGCCAATTTATCTGAGTGACCTCTACTCTTGGCAGAGACGGCTTCACCTCTCTTGGAAGCCTTTAGGCATGATCAATACCCCAGAGGCAAAACAGTTCAAAAGAAGGAGCGTCTAGAAGTTAGGACACAACTGCTGATTCCCTTCTTATGACCCTGAAATATGTATTAAATTTCCCAAATGAGTGTTCCGTTCTTTCTCTGCATAGTGAAAGCAAAACAATACCCAACGACAACAACTGTGTACTGTATCTAAAGAAGAAAATAAAAGGTCTACAACGCAGCTGGGCTGGTAAATCCATCCAAATCCAATCATATTCTCAAATCACACAGCAAATGTAAATCAAGACGAGCAAAAAGAAAAGAAAAAAAAAACAGCTTCATCTGTAATTTTACTATGCAAATAAAAGTCATACCTATTTAAGGATCAAGACTGTAACAATGAGAGGAGCCTATTGAGAGGAAGAAAAAAAAAAAGATTTGTTGACTGAATTAAGGATTCTGTTTCATGTTCTGCATGTTGATGTTGGGTTGAGTTCAGTTCTGCTGAGATAAAAGGCCTGGCTTGAATAGTCGAGGCATAATACGAGGAAAAGATGCATCTACAAGAGAATATGTTTTCTGTCTTTGAGCACGAATCAGTTTACATGATATACAATATCAATCGTTGGCCTCAAATCTATATCTGCAAAGTGCTTAGGTTTGCATTGGTGATTAGATGAATTGAACTGAGAACAGTCTGTTACTTGAGCACCCTCTCATATCTTGGATACCTAATGCCTTTCCTCTGCCACTGAAGTGACCACAGATTCAGGATGCTTGGCTCTGGGCGCTTGGCCAGAAAGCTTTATGCATTCTGATACCATTCATTTTTAATCAGGACCAGCATATCCTTCCAAACCTATTGCAAGCTGCCTTTGGCTACAGCACTTCAATTTGCCTTTCTTTTAATTGATTTGGCAGTTCTCCACATTGTCGATGGTGTAAATTGACGGTTACTATTGCTAATATTCCTAGTGAGATTGTCTGCACTGCTCATTCTAAATGCATTTGCTGTTTTAGTTTCCTCATTGCAGATTCATACTTTTTTTTCCCCCACACTAAACTATAGAGTGAAACTATTGTGTAGATTCAGCATATTTCACCTGACTTTCTACTTTGACTTGCTCGTCTTGTGTCTACACAACCTGGAAGGGTTTCTTCACATTGCTGCCATGAAAGAAAAAAAAAAGGACATGGAAGAAGGGGTAGGGAATCTTCTTCTGTGGTATAATGAGTCTGACAATGAAAGTGACACTGCGTCCTCCCTGGACCTTGCCGTGTGATCAATCATAACAATAGCTCACCATTTCCTCCTCTAGATGCTGACCTTTCTCCCTTAAGGAAAGTAAGAGTGTGTAGGTGTTAGAATGTGTGTGTTCCTCTAGATTGCGCCATCACCTTATTTCCACTAAGCCCTTGAAGTCTTTCCATATTGCCATTAGAATGTCCTTTGGAAGAGGAGTGCTGCTCAATCAAAACGCCCTACTGAGGGAATACAGATCTGTTTTATTCTGCTGTAGAAGCTATTTTAAGCACAGAAGACACACTTAGAAATTTGGGAAGGAATGACATCAAGATCATATGCATTCCAAAGCGATCACATGAATAGCTAAGTAGGTAATCTGATGCTTTTACTCTAGTAAGCAGACCTGCCAAGATTCTGTGCAAATATCAATGACTGAGATTATTTTAGGCTGATTTTGTCATCTTGGAGAGCTCAAAGGGAGTGACAGAAAAATGAATCATGTGCCGAGAGAGCTGTGAACATCAACAAGTGATTCCCCCCACCGCCCATCTCCTCCAGCTTCGCATCCCAGATCAGTCAACAGGACGGTTTCACTGATAGCCTCCTAATACCTTGTGCGGTTCTGTTTCTATCTCTGGATGGGCAGCGTACCAGAAAGATTACTTAAACAAAGGCTCAAGCTTAAATAAGAAAAAGACACAGTTCCAATCAAACACATCTTAATATGCTTAAGCCACAGATGTCCCTTATCAGCAATAAAAGGTCTAGACCAGATTTTATAGCCTTTTTTATGCCTCTCTATCTGTCTGCGCCACAGAGGCACACACTGTCTAAGGTTTTTAAAACAACATAAAAATCAAACCGATGCAGTGCTCCCTCTCGTAAAATGTTGTTCAATAACTCAAGGGACCATTTCTTTTTTTTTAGAAAAAGGCTCCAAAATAAAGAAAAATATTTACATTTTTCAATTTTTTTTAAATACCTTATGACAATATTTTCTGACAAAATCATCCAACACTGGTTGTTGTTTGAGTTTAATAAAATGCATTACAACAAATTTAAGAAATAGGTAATAATAAAATTATATATATACACAGAGAGAGAGAGAGAGAGAGAGAGAGAGAGAGAGAGAGGCTTGAATCTGATGTCATGTATAAATAAAATGAAAGAATAAAGCTAATACAACAATTAAAAACTATTTTTTTTATCTTTTATTGGTGACTTACATTTGTAGAATACGTCATTTTTAGTTTCTACACTCAGAACAGTTTTTACAGGCAGCAAACCAGAAACAAAAAAAAGTGAAACGTGATATTTTGTAATACTTTGTGATCTATAATTTTGCCCAATTTATGGCTATGTAATCTGATTATTTTTAAAGTCCTATTTTTTTAACTTAGTTTTTTTAAATTCAGTTGAACTTTTAACCTTTTCAATCTTTGTTTTCCAAAAAGAAATTGAAAAGTTTATTTTAAAAAATGACATATTTTCAATCTTATTTTGTATTATTACATATTTGCTTTCAATTTGAAAATTGTTTCCATTATTCTTTTTGTATTATTTTATCCTACAATACCCTAAAAATGCTTGCAACACTCAAAAAGTAAGTTTTATGAATAGTTTATGTGTAAAAGTTTTTCTTACAAAGAAATGCCTG
>JARVJO010000269.1:1111713-1126375 GCA_031762555.1 Cynodonichthys magdalenae
AAACTATTTTATTATTAGTGCGTACAAATTTTTCTTTGAGGATTCAAAGATATTGTACAAAGAATAAAACCAGGGTGTGAACTGTTTGTGGAAACACTGCAGCAAATTAAAGTAAGTCTTTGTGAGCTCACCTAAAACAGAAAAACAACAAAATATACTTCCTATTTGGTGAAAAGCCTTTGTATTTTATATTAAATAATATTTTTTTTGTAAAATTGTCCATTTAAACCTTAATATGAGGCTAATATTGACAGTAAACTAAAATTTAAAGCCCTTTCTTTGTTGTATTTGTGAAGATGAAATGCTCAGATGACGTAAACTCCTTGAAATCCTGATTAAAGTGAAACCCTTAAATGAAACTTTCATTCACGTGTATAAAAGGCTCTGCGAATGAAAGTACGCAGCTGTAAATGCAGTAAAGACGTGTCTTTAATTACATGTGACAAAAAGGAAATTAGAGTAGCTTAATGCAATTAGCACAAAACATTTTTACACTTATCTTAGCATTATACTTGGTTACTTAAACTAGTTTCATTGAGAGACATTTTACGTTTATTTTTAATGAAGTCTTGAAATTTTCGCTAAATACTGCAGTCTATAACCATAAAAAAAAAAAAAAAAAGTTCCATGACTGATGATACGGTGTAATTAGCCGCAGTGTTTTGCAGAGCAAGAGGCATTTCACATTTGGGTGCTACAGCAGCAAAAGAATCATCTTAATCATTAAGTTTTTGATTGCTAACATTCAAAACTGCTGAACACAGGGGTCAAATCCAAGGCAGGAGATGTAACAAATATCTATGAGACCCAAGATAGAAATTTAAAAGTGGAAGAAAAAAAAAAAAAAAGACATGAAACCAAATAAATCTGATAGGATGGTCTTGTCTGGAGACAATCTGAACACCCAATGTCGATCCAGAGAGGATGGAAAAACTATTTTAGCCCAAACGAACAGACTTAGATAGTATATCTTCACCAACCTCAACGTTTGTCTCTTTTTTCAAGGTTATCAGTCTCCTATCTCTTTACACCGAGGTTTTACATTACCTGCAATAAATGGGAAAATGAAACGATCCTCTCCCAATTAATCACAGTGCAATCGCTCAGCGACATGTATGTTTCACTGTGAGAGACTTTTCTTAAAGAAACTAACATGAACTGCAGGGTTTGAGGAAAAAAAAAAGAGAAGATTGCCAAGAAGACATCAGACTTCCTTGTAATTATTAAAAAAAACTAATGGATCAACATGATTATTCCTGTTTCATACATTAATATTCATAGACTATAAAAACGTCTTCTTGTCAATTTCCGTGTAGCATTGTAATACAATCACTCAATTAGGTTGCGTGATGAAATGAAATGAGTCGTTTTCTCTTGAGGACGGTAAATAGTGGTCTCGTAATTGACAAGTGTTGAGTAATTCCTAATCGTAATAAGAAGTGCTGCAATTCTCCCACCAGCATGTGATTAATCTGAGCCACGCATGGGGTGAGGCGGCCTCATACGTGAAGCGCCGCAAAACTTGAGATGGGGTTAAAACGCCGTTGTGCATTTTCAGAGTTCATTTGAAGTTTCTCAAATTTGTTTGGGAAAGTTTAAATAGTCTCGCCCTGTTCTGCCTCTCTGAGCTAACTTCACCCGTACTCCACCCCCCCGCTGCTCGGTCAGCTGATCGGCTGCACCTCGAGGGGCCCAGGTCTCGACTGAAGCTGGGAAGAGACAAGATTTTTGTTTGTTTGATTTTTTTGTTTTGCTTTTTCATAACGGTCAAACCCCTTCACTGTCCACTTTTCTTACTCTTCTAAAAACTTGGATTGTGATACAACTTGAGACTTGTTTTTCATTGGATTAATGTAGACATATCCTGTTTTAAAATCCTTCTTTTTCACATTTAAACCATTCAGTTGGGGTCTACATAAAGAGGAACTGCAGTGCTTTGGTTTGAAATCCTCCTTATTGTAACTCCACAAGCCCTTCTTTCACCTCTTTTTTGAGGTGTCTCAGATCAACTCGTTTTGAGGCTGTCTGATTAAATCCAAATAAGCCCCCCCTCCATTTTCTAGTGTAGTCCACCTTGCGGTACAGAAAGTTCTTTACAAATTAACTAAAAGACTTGTTCATCCAGCCTTAAGGCCCTGTCACACTATGATGTTTTAGACAACTTATGAAAATTTTAAAGACATCTACTTTGAAAATGGAATAGAAAAAATCCACTGGAAGCTTCTTTTAGGCGTGTATATTAGGGATGGGCGATATGTTATGTGCGATATACCATCAAATCATATAAGCATGGTAATAATTTGTCAACTCGCAATAAAAACAATAAAATCCCACCGTGTATAGTTAATATATTGTTTTTTTTTACAAAAAAAAAAAACACAAAAAACTATCTCAGTTTTTATGTGTTTGTTGGAGTTTTTTTGATTATTTATTTTTTTATCAGGTTGTATTTACAGTTGTACTACTTTGGGATTTTTATAAGCCAAGTTATATTTGCTGTTTACACCATTTAAATAAATGTCAAATTTGTTCTCATATTTCAGACCTGTTTAATGGGTGTCAGTTTGGCAACACAGGTGTACTACTTGAATTTGATCAATGTAGTTTAGTGGCTTCTAGTTTAATTTTAGGGCTCTCAAGACAGACTGTAGTGATAGATTTATAATACAAAAGATTATGTATATATTAGGGGTGCAACAATACATGTATCTGTATCGAACCATTTAATATAGTGCTTTAGGTTCAGTTTACTCTTGTATCAAACAACACAGATTTTTAAAATTTATTTTATCAACTTGTCTTCTGAAGATGCTCTGTACTGAAGGATCAGTTTATCTGTGTTCGACTCCTCCACCTAGGCTGCATTGTCGAGCGCAGATCCACTGAGAAACTTGCTGTATCAGCAACATTTCATTCAAAAACTGTACTTTTAAGGTTAAAAAAATTTTTCAAAATTAATTCCAATAAATTACAAGTTAAGAAGGGAATGGACATTGCTCTTTTTTGTATCATATATATATATATATTTATATATATTTTACCGTCACTTATCATTACTGTGATAAAACCTAGAAATTATCGTGATACATTTTCAGTCCATACCGCCCATCCCAAATTGGTTAAATCTAAAACTTTTATTAGCAATTTAGACATAAAAAATGTTTCATAAGTTGTCTAGTGTGACAGAGTCTTTCATTGTTGAAGCTAGAGTCTGACCCAGAGCCAGAGGTGAATGAAGACCACAAAACTGTAGTTGGTAAGTCCAGAGCTTATTTGGCAGTTTGTAACTTGATGTAATAGTTCAGAAAACTTCATAGAAAACAGAGAAAACTGAACGGGTTTAAAAATAGGACCCAAACAGAATATAAAGATATCCATGCAGCACCAGGCGAGACTAAATTTAAACTTTCTGCCTCCTAGAGACTCAAAGTCCACAACAAAATACTTGTAAGGGCTAAAAAGGTGGATTTTGCAGTAAGTTTAGTAATAAATATACTCAATATTTATCATATCATCTCCAATAACGTACTAATTACTTCACTGTTTTCATACAAAAACTAAAACCTTTTTCAGGGGGGCTATACCTGCTACAGCCCTCTTACAGCAACAAACCTTTCTGTGTGCAATATATACCAGGAGACAGTCAAACTAACCAGGAAAAAACAATCTGACCCACTTCTATTTTAAAGTTAAACCAATGTGTGGGAAACATTTGAACAAACTAAAAGAAAAAAAAACAAAACATCTGCCTCAGCCCCACACTCTAGGTGCACATCCTGACATGTCCATCTAACCTACATGTGCCAGAAAAGAAATAGGCCAAGAGTTGCTTGACAAAACACAAACCCAAACATCTCACCTCACAGCTCTTTTGGGATTCCAGCTGTGGATCTCCTCTCCTGTCTGCTGAGGCTGCAGACGTTTACTTTCAGCTCAGGAGCAAGAACCACACAAGGAATCCCACCGCCAAAGATACGGGAGACAGGACAAGCCAGTTTGTTGATTTTAAACAGTTTTTTTTTCTATTAACAGCATATGACATGGATCAAACTGTGAACATATACATAACAATTTGGTTTCACCTAATGAGGGAATCTCAGGACCTATCATAAACATATTTGTCACTATTTAAAAAAAATCTGTGATCAAACATTGAGAATGTTATGTTTCTTATATATTGATATATATTCTAAACGAGGACACATATATTATCTAAACTTACCAAAAAAATGACCATTTATGATACATAATTAAGCTACATATGCATTTTATTTACCGTGCTGATATCAGAATCCAGAATCTACTTCTTCTTTACTTTTGAACCATTATCAGTTTCACATAATTGGAACTGGTTATGACAAGCAAATGAATAATACATTAATTAGCAATTACTTCTAAAAAGTACTAATAATATAAAAAAAAATATTCTGCTTTCACATAGATGCTATTTGAAAATCTATCTTTGAAGTAGTAAAAGGATGTAGTAGCTTCAAGAAAATCAGCTTTTCCTTATTAATATGCAAATTTATACAGCCAGACACTCCAAAGTCTAATCAGATCATCTACTCTGTAGGGGGTAGCTGTGGTGTGTGGAGAAGTTTTTTGTTTTTTTTATTATTTCTATCCTGTGCTGCTGTTGGATTAATGCGATAGCAAAAATGTGTGTACGCACGAAGAAACGCACCAAGTCAAGGATGACATATAGGGTGCTTCAAGGCTATAACATTAGATGTAAAAAAAAAAAAAATGAAATAAAATTCCACGATTAGCGGTCATTTTGTTCAGAAAAAAAAAAAAAAAAGTTTGAATGTCATCAAATATTTCTCGGAGGAGACAGAGGGCAGCGACTCCCTCAAGTCTTTCTAAATCGGACGCCTTCAACAGCTGCTGACAACTCGTCGCCGAAACTCGTATCCCATCACCCTGAGCCTGTTAAGTGTTGACAACACCAACGAGAACAGAAGTGATGACAGTAAATGACAACAATCAAAGCATGCTTCTACTTTCCACGAGGGCGAGATGAAGCTCAGACACGCCCTCTTTGCCCCGGTCAACAAATCACCAGTTTGCTCTGCCAACACTGGAATGCTCGTCAGAAAACATCTCGAATGAACCAACAAAAATTATTTATTCTGTTGACTTGGGCTTGTGTCACGTTGAATTATGAAAGCGTTGAGGAAGGGTTTCTTCATGCTTCGATCGATAGGCCGATTCGACTGTCACAATACAAGGCGCAGATCTGAGACAGGAGTTTGACAGATGGTGTGTCACCTTCGTCAGTGTGACTTCCCCCCCCTACGGCATGTGCGTTTGTGTGAGCGTGTGCGCACACACGTGTCCGCACGACTGGTTGATTTTCTAATCTTAGAGAGAAAGTGCGAAAGAAAAAATAATAAATAAAAAAACAAAGTGAGATATGCAAGCATGTGTGCACACATGTGAAAGCATGAAAGAGATAGAGAGGTGCATCGTGAGTGAGCATTAATGCATGCACCAACACAGAGAAGCATGTTAGAGGCGCGTCTCGTACGCTTTTAAAGTCACACACACAAAAAAAAAAAAAGCCTTTGGTGCTCGCTGTGCAACGGCGCACTTTGCTGTGACTCCTCTACTGATTTAATTAACCTTTTACTGGCACTTTTCACGCAATAAATCTGCTGTATACAACTATAAAATGCATCTGACCTCAGTGTAAACCTGTGACTTCAACAAATTAAAATTCTTTTCCTGCTACATCCCCTCATAAACAGCCCTTGATAAGAATACGGCAGCAAAGACACACATAAGTCACCACTGGTCATTGTCTATAAAAGCATCAGTGAGACGCACTTCTCCTCAATAACTGGGTGGAAGGTGCAGGCCGGAGCAGAAGATGCCTCTTTAACCGGGGTCGACAGGCGCTTGCAGTGGAAGCGCCTTTCTTCAAAAGGAGGTATTCGGGAGACAATAAGCCCCTCCCACTGAACAAGCAACCCCACCTGAAACGTTTTTATAAAGACGAGGAGAGCTGTCATAGGATGCCGCGGCTCTGTACCTGCGCTTCCTAACAAGTGAGCATTTTTTGGTTTTTTTTTTCAAGCTCTATTAGGAATACAACTCAACTGGGTCATGCTATGTTTTTTTTTTTTGCTGCATGAAGTCATTCATGTTTTATGAAGGGTAGAATATTGATTCTGGATCCAGCACGGTCAACACCCAGGTGAAAAAAAATATAAATCAGTCTCCTTGGGTGTGTTGACTTTTATTCTGAGGCAATACATTGAGCCAACACCAACAAACATAAATATTTATACAGAAGTGAGATTCACAAAGATTGACTTGGTTCTAAAAGATGCACTTTAGCAGTTAGTGTCCTTACTGCGAGAGAGAGAGAGGGATGGCTTTTTGTTTTTTTCAAAAAGCAATTTGTTCAACTTTTGAAATCAGGACATATCTGTCCTTATTCAAAATTTATTTTCCTCAGGATGTGTTAGTAGAACTGGCAACAGAGCACCGCTCTGAGCACTAAAGATTAGTGCACGCACATTCAGAGGTATTAAATCTTGAATTTAATCACTCTCACTCACAATGGCTTTAAAGAAAAGCATTCCGTGTTTTCATTCTCAGTGAAAACTGCATTCATAGAGAAACAATAAAAATGCATGGTTTGTTTATTGAGGTGTTTTCAGTTTCTCGTGACTTTTTTATTTTATTTTTTTAAATTCCAAGCATCTGAATGAAATCCAAATACCTGTGCAGAACTGAAAGACGGACATTGAGTGACTCATTATCTAATTGAATAAAACACCTAGTTTATAATATTTAGTCATTTAAAATTGGTCACAAATATTCAGTAAATTTCCTGAACCTGACTCAATGCAAGTATATCCTGCTGTAATTAGTCTTTGAATAGGCGCTCTAAAGAATACTTCAGCTTCAAGAAGAAATTATCTCTATAATTTGTTGACTTTTTGTGAATATCTTTTAGGTGACATAGGTCAGTTTTATTATTTTTCTAAATCTTTACCTTTGCTGTGAAATTGAGGCTTTAGATATTAAGTTTCCCTGCCTCTAAGCAATAACATGCATTTATTGCAGTTCAGAAAATAAAGTTGATTGGTTTCTACAAATTTAAACCCAATATTATGAAAACACGTTTGCTGTGAGGAGAGTGAGTGATGAAAGAAAAAAATGTAGTTTGTGGGACTACATCACTTTAGGCATGTAAACACTGAAAGGCTAAACAGATTATTGATTCCAATATGCCTATAATGATTAAAAATCCTGCATGGGCTGCAGAACAAACAAAACAAATCCTGACCAGTATTTTCTTCCTTGGATGGCCGGATGGATGGACGGATGGATGGATGGATGTGTTTTGAGAGACTAACTAATAAGTGCAGTCTCTTTTGTTGTTCTAAAATACACAAACCGGCCATGTCTTTCAATGCTTTATCAGTGACCAAAAAGAAAAATAAAGATGCAGCAGCTGCTTTATCCAAATGAAATCAAATCTCATTTGTTTATATAGCACATTTAAAAAAAACAACTGCCAACTACCAAAGTGCTGCACGCAAAACAGCAAATAGTAAAAGACAAGAAAAAACACAAGAGACTATAAAAACAAACAAAAGTAAAAACAATTAAAAATATGATAGGATATAAGATAAAACTGTTACAATGATGCAGAGATGTCAACCCTCACCCTGTACCATAGCCAGTGTGAACAATGTGTTAAATATGAGACTTAAAAATCAAGAGTAGAAGCCTGTTTGATGTGAAATGGTTAGTTTCATACAGTAGCTACAACTGCACAGACCTGAAAAGACCAGTCTCAGTCTCTTAATAAAGAGACAAAACATTTTTTTTTAGCAAAGAAGTTCTTCAAAAGACCTACGTGATGTTTCTACCTGGATTATTGAGATGCCTCAGGACAGCCTGGACCTTAGGATAATGTACAGACCTGATCTCTGCGGACCAGCCTGGACCATGAGAGGTCTAAACGCTAACGATTTGTAGATCTAAGGCAGTGGTGCCCAAACCTTTTCCCAGAGAGGGCCAAAATGTAATAACATTATAATGCATGAAATGCAAACACTTTTTAAATAAAGTCCTTCCATTTTTTTTTATTATTAGCTAGCAGCCACTGTTGTAGCCCACATTTTTTTTCTTCTGTGTGTTTGTTTGCCCATGCACTTTAAGAAAGTTTGACTTGTGCTCGGGCAGCAAAGGCTCATGGGACATTTTATAAGTTGATAAAATATTAGTATTTGTGGTCTAATGTAAATGTCTCTTGTAGTTACTTGTATTTCATATTTAATCTTAATATAGTTCAAAGATAAAGTACGCACCATGATTGAAAACTATCTGCACTACAGCTTCTTGTATTAGTCATTGAGCCAATGGTTGGAATGACTGTAAGTGGAAATGCAGTGTTTCTACATAGGACCTATAGTAACCAGAGCAATTTCTGGTGGGCCAAATCAAATGGCTTGGTGGGCCAATGTTGGTCCACGGGCCCCACTTTGGGCACCTCTGATCTAAGGTACCTGAAGTGCACATAAGGCTGCAGGAGGTCAGAAAAACACACAGGAGCTTTACTATTTAGTGTCTAATGGGGAGCTGTTAAATATAGAATCACTGGAGTTGAGCAACTATTGTTACATCTAAAAATTTCAAAATAACCTAAATAAATAAATAAAATGTACATCAGCCATCAGTTGTCCTGATTTTTAAAGATCTGCATCAGCCATAGATGTAGTCGCATCAATCAACCTCCAATATAAAGTTACATTTTGACGTTTTTAGGCACTAAAATTTAAATTAAAAAAATAATAATGAAGAAAGAAATTCTAATTAGTTTTTAAAGTCTCTTAATTCAGTTATTTTGCTGTGACGCTCACATTTAATTAGACAACGATTAAGAAAAAATCTCAGTTAAACGCAAAGTTAATGTTTATAATCATTTTTAAATAAATAAATAAGTAATCAGTCAACTGGTCCTTATAGTAAAATAAAATAAGATAGAATAAAATAAAACTTTCCATATTTGCATAAAGAAAAAAAATAGCAGAAAACTGCAAGCTCATCACTTCACAATACCCGTCTCTCATTCAGCCTGCGATCCCAAATGGGTCGTTTAGCTCTTCTCACTGTGCCAATGACCCCTCCTGACCACCGCGTGTTCACCTTTAAAAAGGGTGGAGCCATCTCTCAGAGGTGAACATCTGCGCACGCCGCGCTCCCTGAATGTGCTCGGGCTTTGGTACTTGTCTGTGTCGAACACTCCGTAGAACAGAGCAAATTAGAATGAAATATCGAGTTCATTTATGAATAAGTGGGGCTGAACGGCCCCTTGTCGGAGCTTCCGCATGCATATTGAGTTGATAGAAACCTTTGGATGGGTCATTTCTCTTAGCTGCTTCATTAAATAGTGAAAGTCAAAAGTGCAATACCTCCTACCAACGGAAAGAAAAAGAAAGAAAAAAAAGAAATACTCAAATCTAGAAAGGTGGAAAGAGGAAATGGTTTTTAATATACTCTGGCTCTTAATTAACAAAAAAGTTAGACGTTACAAGCTAGGTAAAACTAGGTAAAACTACTGACATTTGTCAATACTTACAAAAAAAAACATAAGAAAAAGCAGACTGGAAGTTGATATTTTTTCCTTTAATCAACTAAAAACCTAAACTCTATTTTGCCTCGTGAGTGAGCTTAAATCTCAGTAGGAGGCTGTACAAACTGGAGCCAATCAGCAGCAGCTTTTTGAGCCGTTTCTTAAAGAAACAAAATGCCTTGGAGGCCCACTGTGGTGCGTGTATGAGTGCGTGAGGGGGTCACGCAGTGTAAGTGGTGCAGGGCAGAAGAAATCAAAGCTCAGGAGAAAAATCTATTGAAGCAAAACGGCATTTTTCCTGTAGAATAGAGCAACGTGGAGTGATACAGTTACATTTTTTAGCATGTAGAACAACAAACATGACTCGAGTCACACGCTAAGGAGGTGATTGGGATGTTTGCATGAGTTTGAGGACTTAGTCACTTATATGTATTTGGAAAGCAAAGGCCAGATAAAGGAAAAAAATACATAAATTTGAATTCTGATGGCATTTTGAAAAGGTACAAGAGTAACTCAGCTCACCCCCCAGGAGACAAGTTCACCATGATGAATGCCGCTATTAAGAAAATGACTTGTCTCAAATGTCAGACTGTAGCCAATGTTTTCGGTATAAAAATTGATAGCAGGGGTACGAGACATTTTCCTTTTTACCCTCTCTTTAATGTTCTTGCCAGCAAAGTGTAATCAACTCTAATTATTTAAACTGCCTGCCAGTCTTTGATACCATTGATTTCTTAAAATAATTAGAGCTTTACATTGCATGTGTTGTAATGGTGATGGCTCGCGCTATAATAATGACAAATGCTGTATGAAGTCAGGAGCTCGTTCGGAGCACCAACTTCCAAAAACTAATTTCAAAGCTCTACATCATAATATGTAATGACACACCAACTTTGAGCGGAAGAAAAAAAAAAACGCAAACTGTCAAAATGTTGAAAGTAACAATAAAAAACCCCTAGAATGACAACATGAAAAGGTGCAAAACAGGTACATGTTTAGTCAATTCATAAACACTGCCTCTATTTGACGCAGTAAAGATTTGTCCTCTCAAACAGAGGAGCCCCAATCCTCCATCTCAGGTTTTCAGCATGATCAAATTTGCACTTCAAACCATTGTGCCCATTTAATCAGCCATTATGTATGCCCAGTCAACCACTGCTGAATTTCTAAGCAAAATCTCAGGCTGAGGCACACAAAGCTATCTTTGATTATACGATAGCCCATGGGGAAACTTTATCAAACTCCTCGGCTTCCCGTGGAGTTGGACCAGGTGACTAGCAACTACTCAATCTGAAGGCCAAATTCTTTTCTGAAGCAGCACAGACTCGCGCCTTTGATCCAAACAAAGACAGCTGCAAATGCCTCTCCAGATAGCAGCCCCACCATTTCCACTTCCTTCCACCAATCAGGGTCTGGTCTCCAGCACCAACCATAATCCAGCCCACCGCTGCTTTTTTTTCTACCTAGTGATTTCTCCCCTTTTTGAAAAGCAGAAGGGAGGGGGCATGAGCTGCAAACAAATAAGGATTTAGAAATAAAAATGGGGAAAGCGTGCCCTACTCACCCATCTCGGTGTCCGATTTATTGTCCATTTCTGTGTCAGTGAGCGTGAGCGCTGAGTTAGAGCGACTGGAGAGGCATGAATTCTGACCAGATTTTGCCCCCGTTCCCCAAAGAGCCATGGTACGTTCCGGTGATACAGGTTCATGGTTTTCTGTGACGGTCGGCCCCCTGGTGTAGCTGCTGAGGGGGTGGGACAGGCCGGTCTCGGGGCAGAGAGCCAAGCCTCTGCGAGCCGGTGGCTCACAAATCCCAAGTTGCCTCAATGAAAATGTCTGTCCTGTAAATGACAGCAAGTTGTAAAGTTAACAAACCGAGCAACAATGTGGTTAATAACCAAGAGCACGGCCTCTTCAAAATCAAATCAAGGAGAATAAAAACAAGGGAGGGTAGATTTTAAAAATCAGCATCCTCCCAAGATAATTACTTATCAGTGTGCTCAAAAGCTTCTTTTATATTTTTATTTTTAATCTCATCTCTAAATGTCCTGATTTTTTTTATTTTTTTTTTATCTCACCCTTAATATGTGTTATTTATTTGCAATTATACCTCCTAATAATTGTTTCAGGCATGGACATTTCAGAAAACAATTTAACTTTTTTTTTTCTTTGTCTGCTCCATTCAGTTATTTGCGTTTAAACTCACCAGAAAAGAAATAATAACCTGCCATGCCTTCTAAAAAGCACTGCACAGTCTCAGTATTTATTTATTAATTTATTTATTCCCAACCAGACATAATGTCAGCACAAAAAAAACCACATTACACTGACTTCACCTGGAAGTCTCTCAATTAATGAGAAAATACTTTTTCATCTCTAAAAAAAAAAAATATTCGGTCGATATTTAAATTTCTAATTCTGGCACTATCATGACAGATGGGGTTAATTATTACAAAGCCTTCATATTCACTAATTAGGAAAGCCCAAACAACACAGAAAGCCTAAGGACATTGTGGCCACAAACACCAAAAAAGATTGAAATGTATTCATTTATTACTAATTTGAGCAAATCCTAAAAGATTTAAACGTGAAACAGGAATCTTATTTTTTTATTTTTTTAATTTACATTAAAGATCAGAAAAACATAAAATATGTTCCATACACACCAACACACACACACACACAATCAGTAGCTCATGTACGAAGTGCAAAAAAACATATTTAGGTGACCCACAAACGGCCTTTTCCCACCAGCAACATTAAATCTGACATTTACCGTGATGATACAGGAAACAGTCGTTAACACTAAATGCCTGCATTTTAAAAGAAGATATTGAGAAAAAAAAACAGCTTTTGTTCCACAACTTCATCATGATCCCATTAATTTTGAAATGGACACCAATTAGCAGTGAGAAAATGTTTGAGAGTAATGGATGGATTTTCTGATTGCAATCTTATGAGCCCAAGGAGCACCATAAAACAGAGTAAACTGCTCAAACTTTTTAATTACGGAATTTAAAGCAGCTTCTAACAGCCAATTAAAGAAGAGAGTTACTTATTGAGCATTTCTTTTTCCGTTTTTAACTTATTCCAGTAGGATAGGAATATTTTATTGGGTCAAAATAGCCCACTGTATCACACCCCAAATTACTTTCTTTTAAAGTTTAGAAAAATAATAACACTTGATTGTGCCTTTGTGACATGCTATAATTGTGTTTACCACTGCCTTGCATATTGGTAGGATTTTATTTTATCTTTAGTTTTTTTTCAGAAAGCATCTACAGATAAAGCAAATAAAATTGTGAGAATGTTCCTTTTTTTTTTTTTTGCACACAACAAAATCCTTGCATCTCATATTCATACTACTAATTAAGCCTCACACTGGTAAAGAACAGCAGTGCACCTAAATATGAAAATGTTGTTATTTGTGGTATTTTCTAAAGTCTAAAAGACAAAAATCCTGAATTTATTGCCACTATTTCTTTTTTAAACAGACATAACTAAGACTAAAGGATAGTTTTTATGGCCTCTCTCACCACCATTAAACACAAACTGAAACAGTTTTTACTTGTTGGCAGGAAAATATCTTCCACATATTTTGTGAATGCATATAAAAAAAAATGTTGGCAACTTTCACAGGAATAACGTGTTGCTAACCTGGCCTGGTGTACTCTGCTGCCTCCTTGTGCACCATCTCCTTGACTCTGCCTCCAAACAGCATCCGAGAGGGGTCATGGTCGAAGGCCTGCAGGGTTTCGCTGGAGCTGTAGGATTTTTGAGTGGGAACCCGACAGGCTCCCTCGTCCCGGTCAGTGGAGGAGGCGGTGTAACGCCGCTCGCGGTCCTGGTCTCTCTCACAGTCTCTTTCCCGCTCTCTCTGGCTCTTGGACAGCGAGCAGAAAGGCCGCTGCTCCCTCACCCTTTCCATGCTGCCTGCATGCTGGGTATCCCACTCCCTCCCCTTCACCACCGACACTCTTCTAAAGGCGCTCACCACTGGATTATTTCACACTTTTCCAGTCCCCCCTTTCCCCTCTTTCTCGGCTGTGATTCTCGTCCGGTGAACGATTTCCTCTCAAAGTTCCTCCTCCCCTCCACTTCTGAACCTCGCACGGTCACTTCTTCAGTCCTTTCAGACGTCCACCTGGAAAAAAAAAAAAAAAAAGAGAGAGAGAGATGAGGAAAGGAAGCAAGAAGCTCAGATAACACTAATCCATCAGCTCCATCTTCAAAAGCACACACTTATCTCCCTCTCATTGCCCCAGAACACCTCTGGAACTTCACCCATGAAGTCTTACAGAAAAAGCTTGACTTTCCAGTGGTTCCTGTTTCAGTCTTTATGTTACCTTTAAAAAGACAGCTTTCAAAAACCAACATTTCTTATCAGTTATCAATGTTCAAGCAACGATTGTTCAGAATTAACCTTCTAATAAACATAATCATTTTTAAGGAAAGTTGAGTGGAGTCCATTTAAATAAACAAAGGAGTCACGTCAACAAGGGTGACGACAAACACTCATTAAAAATGAATAGGACCCTATATTTATTTTTAGTTTACCAGGCTGTGACAGTTAAGTGAAAAAATATAGTTGTTTTGTTTTTCTAAATTATTAAATCGCTTTACTTATAGAGCTAAATATACGTGCACGCTGTTGTTGTTTTCAGCTATCTGTCTGAGATTTCTGCCTTTGCACAGTTATAATGGAGGTAAGATAGAAGTTTTGGCGAGATAGTCAAGGCACTGAGAAGTCATAACAGAAATGTGTTTCCTGGAAAAAACTGACTTTGTTACACACAATAATCCACAGGAGTGGAGAGCGGCAGTTTCCACAAGAGCTGTTTATGCGGTTGTGATGGAAATTATTCCCCGTCAACTCAGACAAACTGAAAAGTGAGCAGAAACTTTAACTGCACTTTTTTTTCAAAATTCATTGTAAAGACAGTGATGAGAAGTTAACTTGCCTACTGCCAGAGTACATATACTGTATACATTATATACTAGGGGTGCAACGATACAGAAAATTCACGATTCGGTTCGGTTCGATACTTTTGTCTCACGGTTCGATATT
>JARVJO010000269.1:1128291-1165029 GCA_031762555.1 Cynodonichthys magdalenae
CATTTGTTTAACCTCAAAAGTACAGTTTTTAAATGAAATGTTGCTGAAACAGCAAGTTTCTCAGTGGATCTGTGCTCGACAGTGCAGCCTAGGTGGAGTAGTCGAACACAGATCCACTGAGCCTTCAACGCAGAGCATCTTCTGAAGACAAGTTGATAAAATTAATTTAAAAAATCTGTATTGTTCTATACATAGTGTGTATTGAACCCCTAAAGCACTGCGTTGTTGTTGCACCCCTAATATATATATATATATATATATATATGCACACCAATATATAATGTACAAGCTAAAAGGTTTAAAATGTTTCAAAATTCTAGATATGTTTAAAAACAATGTCTATTTAGCTATAAACTCTTTCTGAGCAGTGACAAGTTAACCTTGTACTACATCTTACACAGAAGTTGAGTGGGAAACAGTTGAATGTGCAAATCTGTTTACATTTGTTCCGAAAATTTCACGAGGCCTTGATTTGACTGGTGAAACACACGTTGAGATCAAAAAATTTGTTTCCGCGTAATCATCCTGGCCTGAGGCACAAACATTTTTTTTGACTGCATGCACACAAGCATCAGACATATCAGTGTTTAAGACCATTATCTGTTAAACATTCAAAGCTGACTCTCTCGTCGCGCTGCGAAATGGGGACCAGGAGGATAAGAATGTGACCAATTTTTCCCTCAAAATAAAAAAGGAGAGAGAGAAAAAAAAAGAAAGAAAAAGTAGAAAGTGAAGAGGAGCCGTGGTGTGTCAGAAGTGTTTATTACCAGCCATTTTCCACTGCCTCCTGACACACACTCGCTCACAACGCACCAAAATTTCATTTCTCTCTTGGCTGAGCTGTAAGACTGGAGTATCAGACTCCTTCTTTTTTCCCAAATGAGATCTACTTTGTTTCACATCAAGCATCAAAACATTTCAATGAAGCCGGGATAGTGTACCGTCACACTGCAAGATAGCACCAACCCCAGAGACTCCAGAACCTGAAGCAGTCACCGGTGCAGTACAGGATGCAGGGATAATGAAAATTGTAAGCTCTTCCACACCTATTAAACTTACCCCCCCTTACCCCTCAAAGTTGCTTGATATGATTCTGTTTCCCTGAAGGGCTTAGATGCAATCAGTGACACACTCTCTTGTAACCCTGACTCTCAAATCTCAGTGCTGCACCCCACACTGGCTTGTTTTTTCTTCGGTGCCACAAGCCATCTCAATCACATCTCATCACTTTTAGAAAATTGTACACACCTGTCCAGACTGGCAGATTAATGCAGGGGGGATGAGTGCCAACGGACACGCCCAGAAGCATCCCTGATTACGATCCTCCTCTTCTTTATAGACTCGTAAAGAGATTCACCGTCTGAGAAACGCCTAATGCTACAAGTCTCACCCACTAAGCTGCAGTCTGCACTATAGCAGGATTTAGATTTGTGTCCTAATCAGCTATAAGCCCTTGAGTGACCAAGCATGTCTCTGTATAAACATCTGTGTAGATCTCGGAGAACGCCATCCACTCTCAGTTCCTATGTAGGCACTGCACTGCAAGATACATGAGGAACATTCATTGCCGTCTAAATTATGTACAAAAAGATGCAAAAGCTCTTCTTCTGGTACCTCTGCAAGCTTTATCCGTCAGGGGTTTAAACTACAGCGAGGCATAAGCCAGACTACGCTCAGCAGAGTAAAGGCCAGCCTGAAACGCCTTCATTATGCAAAATCTACAACTAGTACACCAATCTGCCAAAAAAAGGGGCAAAAGCAAGTAAAGATGTGCCTGCTTAGCTCTGAACAAAGTTGCTGGAATTAACAATGAGATTTGGTAAGCCCTTTTTCTGTTTCTGCTCACTTTTTTTTCCCCCCTTTGATCATGGAGCTGAATCAGGACAATCGGTCACCCGTGACCACTCAGCAGTGCAGCCGACAATCCAAAATTAGTGTCACCCAGCGGTCCTCTTCCGAGCCAGTGAGGCAGGGAAGAAGACGATTCATGACCTATGCAATGTGGCTTCACACATGTCTCAACAACTCCCTCGTTGGTGGAGTACTGTCCCCCTGATGCCCAGTGTCGTCCGAAACCTCTGCACTTCTTCCAAGCATAAACCATAAACCATCTGTATGATATGGTGGGAAGAAATGTTTCCAAGTCGTTTGGCTCTTCATGGCACTTGGAGAGGTTTCAAGGGTCTAAGATTTACTCATTTCATGTCTGACATTCAGTATCTTATTTATCACAGTATATATGTTTTTATGCTTCCAGCTCGGGATTTGGGAAGAGAGCATCCTTATGTTTCCTTAGCCGATGTGTTTGTAGAAAAATAAACTAAAATACCACGTCACATCTGTACATCTCTTTTTTTTTTATGAAACAAGCAAGTATGTTTAAAACACAGAGCAACTTTGTAAGCAGTGCTAAATTCATTAGTCAGCTCATTAGTGCTGAAACAATTAATAAACCAATTAGTGGATTGACAGAAAATTAGGGTGTGTAGGGTGTTTGGGATTCCCTACGGACAAACCCTACTCAATCTCCACTTCTAGCCTCTTCAGTATCAGCAAATACTGCATTTATAAGTTTAATTTAATTGTTCCATTTTGACAGAGCTGCATCATTTACATCCCTGTGGAAAGGCTTCAAAGACCACAAAGGCAACAGTCAAATAAATGTTTAAAAAGTTATATCTAACTGTACAATGTAAGTGGTTTATTTATTTATTTTTTCAGCTCTATTGGGACTGTGTCATGTGGTTTGATCCAGTTTGATTGATGGTACCAAACAAAAAAGTAGCCAGTTTAGCAGTCTGAAGAAGGGTATTGTTGTGCCTGAAGCGTCACAACAATAAACCTTAAACAGAAGCTTTATTTTTTTGTTTAGTTTTTGTTTCTTTACAGCATTTTTACTGCTATTTGGTTAAACAACAATTCTAGTGGATATCTTAGTATCAATTTCTCCTTTAGTTTTTCCCAATCAAACCCACCACTAACCTCTGTTTACATGTGAATTTGGATGAGTGCATAAAAAATAGCCATTACTTTTTTTACAGGAAAGCTTTGTCCGATTCAAACTACTTACAATAAATGTGAAAAAAAGAAGAACACTTTCCGGGAAACATAAGAAAGGTGCTAAAACTGTATAAATATTTCAGATTGGAAAATATTGAATTGAATAAACATATGCTTGTTAGAGGGCAGGAACACAGTGTGCTTGACAATTTAATAATAGAATAAAAAAAGGCAGACTCTATAAAGATGACGTATTGGAGCTGATAAATTCTATCCAATAGTAAGTTCAGAAAAAAATATATACATACTGAAATTGAGTGGACACACACTCTTACTTTAGCATACAAAGCATTTTTTCAAAACTAGAGTAGCCACTGCTGACCAGACTGCTGAAACTGCAACTATTCACCCGTTTTGTTTTTTTTTGTTTTTTTGCTCGGTAATTGTATTTCCACAGGGCAGCTTTACATATCAGCTCAGATCTTCCTGCTGGTGACCTCTGTAAATAACGGTAATAAAGAGCGTACTTGTCTGTACCAGCGTGTCCCTCCAAGACAATTCACCTGCCACCGAGTGGCCCTGACCAGTGCCCCCCCACTACATCGTGTTGTTGGCTATTTGCCGGAGCACAGATCAGACAGCTCTCAGCCACGGGGAGTGGTGAGAGTGGTTGATGGAGCTTGCGGAGATCAGGGCCGGCTCGCTTTAACACAGCCAGCACCTCCAACAATAGCCGCCTCTGACAGCTTTGCATAATTCATCTTGTCGAGTCTCTCTCTCTCTCTCTCCCTTTTCCTCCTTGACGCTCCTCTCTCCCTCCTCTCTTTCAGTTTATCTTCAGTCTCCCTTTTTTTTTTGTGTGTGTGCCTCTCGGCGCTTGGAGACGGGAAGAGGGAGAACCAAGGCAGTGTTCCATCAGATGCTGCCTGTTTCCCCCCCGACACCCGCGATTCTGGAGACAGAGAAGTGTTTGTCTGCAGGACGATTCCCAGACACTGTGAATCCTGGATGCCATCTGAACCACATTGTTTTTGGTCTTTATTGAGCTTCAGTGTTGCAACTGGAAATGTGGGGAGTATTGTGCAAGTATTGTCTCAAAACTAAGACCCCCAAAATGAATTTGAAAGAATCATTTACTCCTAATTCTTCACAAGCTATGGCATATGTTGAATGTACAAGTTTCTACAATTGATATAAATGATGATTTGATTATTTTGGATTTTAAAAAAAAAAGGATAGTTGAAGAAATTTATTGGGGTTTGAAAACCAGGTTCCACGACTGATTAAACGGCTGAGGCTATTTAGCCTAGCGGTTGGGTATTTGTATGGCTTCAGTTCTTACATTAACATTCAAGTCTTAATTCTGTGTTTGTTCCTTGTTCTCGACACACACCAAAGTGTATAAACACGCTATATTTTTCATAGTCATGACTTAGCCATGAATGTCCCGCACACAATGAAACAAATAGATAAATGAGGAAGGTCAAACTTAAAAAGTTAAATCCTCGGTGCAAATTTAGAGAGGGATGTTCTAACTGCACTCATGAAAAGTGATGAAACCCTGCCCTTTGCTGGATCTCTTATCTCGGCGTAAGATGCTGAATATTCACAACTGGAGTAAAGTGATGCAAATCTCTGATGCAGTCATTTCAGATTATTCCGTGCATACGGGGCTTGAAGCGTCATCTCTCGTAGCTGCTGCACATTTAAAAGACAAACAAAACCACCGTGACTCTGACAAACAAATCAACAAAGCTGAGCTGAACTTGGAGTGTTTGGGTTTTCTCATTTTGCCTTGTTTCTCTCTTCTAAATCATAGCGGTCAACATGAAATCCTAACCACTTTGTGCCTCTGTTTTGTTATTTTTTTTGTTTGTGTGTGTATGAATTATATCATGAAAAAAAATGGCATGTGCCAGTCCCGAGATAACATAATAAGCAGCACAATAAGCTGAGCAGGGATGTTTACAAATCCCCCAAATAACTCTTCGCCAGTGACTGATGTGAGTGGTGCATTCATTGAATCTTTTAGTGGGAGGGAAAAATCACAAGCACAGCCAAATTCAGTTTTTGAAATGTAATTGCTATGTGTGGACAAGTGGAATCAGAAAAAAATAGGTTTATTTTTAATGTTTCTTCTAGAATATCTGCCTGAATCTCAAATTGTAATAACAGGTTTTCAGTGAATTCATAGAACAACAAAAAGAAAAAAAAAAGCGACAACATTTATCCGTATCCAAGGCTACAGGTACTGAACCCAGCTCTTATCAAAATGGGTGCTCCCTTCCAAATCACACAACCAGTTACACCAGGCGGTTTTAATTCTGTGGGGCGCAGTTTGACTCTGGGAAATCTGTGGAACTGCAACGTTGTTTCATGTGGGGGGGTCTGAGAAAGTAATGCAGCGCACGTGCACTGACTTTATTGAGAATCTTGCAAGACAGCGTCAACAAATTGTCGCGTAATGCTTACTCACAACAAAACCCACTCCATCCCATGTGAAACAAATTCAGCTGCACAGACCTGTGGCAATTTACAGACAAACCCATGATCGACCTATTGTTAAAGGGAACAAATTAAATTGTAGGAATACGGCAGCTTCATTGTAATGAAGGGAAAGAACAATCTCAGCCCCCACAGAGGGAGAACGCAAGAATGAAACAATTTCAGTACACAATATGTCTGGTAAACAAAGGAAAATAGGTTTGAATGGTTTGGAGAGGAGGGGAAAGAAATCATGTTTAATTGCAAATTCTCTATCAAATATCAGTCGAGCTTTAGTCTAATCTGGACATCTGCTGCAGGATCCTATTAACAGAGCACTCACACTAGTTGAAAACCATGACTCGAGCTACGTTTGAAATGCTGGGGGCATGCAAAAAAAAAAAATTCAAATGGGGGAAAAAGGTATTCTAAAGTGCTGACACTGAGTGTCATTCAAATGCATCTCGCATGATTGTACCACAAACTAACCCTCCCTCTTTTAGAATGTGCAGGGGCAGATGGAATATACACAGTAATCATAATAGTCGCAGACAACAGACCAATATGGCAAGCTTCAGTGGTGAATACTGCGATCCTCTAGCACTGCTGCAACTATGGAAAAATATCACATCTGACCAAACAAAGATGCTTGTGTATTGTTAAAAATACACATTTGCATAAATCTGAAAAAAAAAAATCATTATAATTTCTTCACTGGTATTAAATTAGTAGAAATACACATGATACACACACAAAACGACTATGATGGTGAGGGTATTTTCTCTATAGGAAGTTGTGCCGCATAAACAATACCAAACAGAATCTAGATGCTTTTATTCTTCAGTTGTCAGCATTTTAAGGAGTATGTAGGTCATGATGGTACACTATCAGAATAATGAAACACTGCAGGCCTTATAAAAGAAACATCAATCTGAAAATTCATCACATCACAATGTATTCTCAGAATCCAGGGGTGAAACTTGGAGAGTCTGGCCTGCGGTGATTGGCTGGAGACAAGACTACCAAATACACGCCGCGTGTCACTGGAAGTCAAAGATTGCTGACCTGTATACTATTACACTGACTGCATGGCACCGGTTTTACACTCCTCAGTAGTCTGATATTCCATATTTTCTTTCTCTTTGCCCTTCTGACAACAAATCGGCAAGAATCTGTTGCTGACTGGCTTCACACACAAACTAGCGCCTCTGTCTCGCCCTCATCATCGCTCCTCATCACCCATCAGACCAGAGGCTTTTTTCGGCATCGCAGAGGCCGTGTTGTTTGAATTATTGAGGCCATCAAGCAGCTTCATTGACAAGCATAGCTACAACCCAGCTTCCCCACTGGGCTGTCCAAGGGGCCACAAAAGACCAAATCCGAGGCCCTCAGAAGGCTGAAGCTCTTTTGAGTATCCTCCTTCGGGATTACCGTTGCTTTGTGAAAATGTAGCCAAACCGCAACATATGGGTTAAATATTAGAAACAAATACAAAAGAGCAGGAGGACGATTTAAATAAGACTATAAAAGTGCAAAGATTTCGGCATTAGCTAGACAACAACAACCTCTGACATCTTTTAAATATGCAACAGTTCCTCAAATCATATATAATTCCTGACGGATTTTCACAAAAGCTGAACCTACACACCGCTCGGGGCAATTTTCACAAGCTGAGAGCACAAGGCATTTCTATTTTATTCTCCCTATGACACAACTAAGCACATTTCTTTTTGGCTCTCCTCACTAGGCTCAGCCTGGAACATGCAGGGAGAGTTTTTTTTTTTTTTTTACTGTTGCAAGAAAAAAAAGAAAAAAAAATCAAACCCACTGCCCAGTCTTGCTACTTGGTCTTGACCCAGAAAGTCCACTGGAGCTCACTGAGCCATAAATGGTAATCTGTAGGTTACAACGGTGTGAGGTGGTGCTGCATCCAAAGTTGGACCAGCAGGACAGGATCCTGTGGCTAATCGCAGGTGGCTTTCATCTCAGCCTGCTTTGGCCTGAGAGCTCAAATCACACAAAAATAAAAATAAAATTAAAAAAACCCTGTCCAGTTGGATGTTTTTTTTCTCGATTTTAAGTAATCCAGGCACAGCGATAGAAAGGTTCCCACATCATCGCAAACAATTACCACCTTGGTTGTTTTCGTCTGTGAACACCTACGCACAGCATCATCATCACATATGTGCACAATGAGATGCAGAATCAGTTCACGTTATGCACAACACAATAGATCACGCAGTTGTTCCTTAGCAGCCATAAGACAGGTATATTGGCCATTTCCTTGAGAACACTCGTCTCTTCTTTCCAATCAGTTTTTAGTTTCTTGTGTATAATATCATACTTTAGATTGTCAAGATGGAAAATTCATCTTTATGTTAACCAAAATTTCCATTTATATTCTGAGCTGCCTCCGGCGCTTATATACTGAATTTATCAACATATTTATGAATCGAGTGAGAAACAAATCTGCTATATATATAAGGGACTTCTGCATAAAGGATATGCCATGTTTTTTATGCTGTATTTTCCTCTGCTCGTGCAGCATACAATGTAGTTAAGGACCATGGTAATGCATCAAGTGCTGTCACTAAATATCCCTTCTCTAAGCACATTTCAAGAGCGTGCAATTTTCTACCTTCCAAATCCGAGGGTGACTTTCAGCAATAATTTGGCAACTTTCACAAATCCCAAACTCAACTTTTGTTTTTCTGTTCTTCTTTTTTTTTTTTTAACGGGATAAACTTTGCTGCAGGTGAGCCATCACTGCGCTCAACACAAGTAATCTCCCAACTTGAGGTCATTAAAACAAAATATATATAAGTCAGACAGTTTACTGAAGTTGCAAAACTCGGTTATTTTGAATTTCAACAGACCTAAAAGGAATGCACCACGGCATGCTTTACTTCCACGTCCACAATTCATCATGATGCTGCGCTGCTCTCGTGGGAGGAGAAGGGAAAAACTGCACCGAGAGAGAAAAACAGGTGAAAAAGAGTACAGCAGACAATAGCTAAGGCTGGCTGTGTGTTAATAGTAACAGATTAGAGGGCAGCAATTATGTAAAGTAAATATGACATGGAACCGATCCGTCGAGCCCAGGGAACTGTTGGTAGTTTGTCAGGCTGCATTAACCTTCACATGTTTGCTTGGATGTGTTGAAACAGGCAACTCGGCCACGCTGCTTGGCATATCAAATGTTTTAATCCCCCAGGTCATCTCCGGGGCCACCGTCAGCATAAAGAAGCAAAAAAAAAAAAAGGTGAGATATTCCAGGCGCATGCATCGACTCATCCTCCACAGATCTTCGGAGGAGAGGCATCTTGATTGCTGTTTTACAATCTATAAAAGTGTTTAGGGCCAGTGTTCAAGTTATCCCTAAAGGAGGCAGTTCTCATCACACAGAATATTAAATTCTCCACAGGAATAATGAAATGGGAAAATTACTTAAGGATATGAAAATGGAGCAGCGGTGTTGTGTACACAGTTTGTCTGATATTTCTGTATTAATTAGATAGTTTTAGGCTCCAAGCATGGTTTGAAAGAAAGGGAGAAAAAATATTCTCTTAAAAAATCACCTGATTCGATTAGTTGACTAAAAACGGAGGCGTTGCATTAAAGCCTTAATAAGGGGTCATAGCAGAAAGCCTAAAAGTCTCAATGCTAGATGTATAACCACCTGCCACACTATGGCACAGTCTATTAATAGTCAACCACAGCGAGTTTTCTCTGTGCAGCTGTGCTAAATGTGTCGACAGCCTAATAGTCACCAGCGTCATTCTGAATCCAGGTGTGTTTCTGAGAAAGTGTCAACACAACACGTGTCGTTTATCAGGACGCTGTGGAAAATGACTCCAATAGATGTCTTTTACAGGAAAGCCGATTCCAAATATGAAGAGTGCCTTCAAAAAGAAAATGTGACCGTTCGAGATTTACAAGCTGCCGCAAGAAAAAAAATAAGAAAATATAGACTGTTGTCTCCTGTTGTTTCTCTTCTTTATAAACTTATTTTTTCATTCCAACAGAGGTACGTGCTGTGATTTACAGGCAGGTCGGGGGCACAGTGAGCCTTTCAGTGGGGCATAACTCACCACCGAGGCCCGAAGTGGTGACGATCTGCATTACTTTACTGTTCCCGTCCTTGTCAGACATGGAACATAAAACAGAAAATGGCTTCAACTGCTGCAGTTCCTCAATGGCACTGGGGGACGAAAAGCCATAAATCAATTTAGCTGAACAGATATACGTGTCCTCATGGGCTATCATGAAGACTCGTATGCAAGTGTTTTGCAGACTGCGTTCAGCCTGATCCATGTCACTGTGAAATCAGATCAACGTTTCTCTCCGGCTCATGACAAGTCACCATACACTCTTTAGAGCCGCGAGATGGGAAAACAAACCCATGGGGTCCAAAGGGTTTTGCTTGAAAACTCACCATCTGTAAGTCTTTCTTGCACAAAATATGAGGTCTTGTGTGTCGTTAAAGATGCTCTGCTATAAAGGGGTCTTGGGGTCTTTTCTAAAGTTAATTGGAGACTCCTTATGAAGTTGCTCCATCACCTCTTTAAGCTGAAACAACAAGTCCAGTTCAGTGCAACTTCATCATCAACAGATTTATTAAACCGAGCAGCTTATTTATTCAGCTCATTCACACCAAATGAGGCTTTCAGGTTCTTCTAATAGCATTTTATGTGCAGATGAGTTCACTTTTTTGGAGCATTCAGCTGTGCAAGATCCTGGTTGGAAAACAGAGAGGGGGTTCAGACATGGGGGAGAAGCTTATTGCCATCCTTACTGAGAAATTATTAGTTTAATATTGCTCGAAAGCAGAAACAAAAATAGCCTGTAATACATTTTCTTTTCCCACGTCTTTGTAATCGTGCAGCTAAATCTTTAAAGCCATTATTGTAGAGCAGCTTCTGGAGACTTTTTTTTTTTTTTAACAAACTCAGTGTCTTCTAATATTAAACTTCATGTTGCGATGCGATTCCCCAGACTGACTGATCGGAAATTTCTTGTGCTCATTAAAACGGTAGTACCCCGCTGCTATTAAAAATCGACAAGGTATGGATTAAAGAGTATTTAATTCATGTCTGTCTATCAAAGCAGAGATGGGGAAACTGGGGCAGGGAGCTCAGCAGGCGCCCCCGGATTCGGAAAAAAAAAATGTAGAAAAGCAAATCAGACACTGAACTGAGATCAGCAGATTTTCATTCATTTATTTTTTTATCTTTCCTTTGTTTGTTTATTTAAATTCAGCGATTAAGAACGAGACCGGAGGAGAAAAAAAACAACAAAATTTACGGGTTCACTGACCTGTAAGGAGCGAATCTGTCCGGGGCTCCTAAACTTCCAGCCGCGCGCTTTGCTCCAACTCTGCCGCTGCAGCTGAGCGCGCGCAGAACCGAGCCGCTCACAATAAGCGCGTGGAGAATTTGGCAACGACTTGATTCTTCTCTTCTCGGACACCTTGTATTTATTTATTTTTTATGTCCCCCTCCTCTCTCTTGTTGTTTTCAGCAAACACCTCTCGGTTTGCCTGGACCCAGATCTGCACGTCTCGGAGCAACTCGCTCTTCTTTCTTGGACGCTGTGTGCAGCAGCAGCAGCAGAGAGCTTCAGCTGCCAGTTCCGTGAGAAAAACGTGTCTCTGCTCCGAAATCTTCCCAGTCCTCCCGGCGAATCAGCTCAGCCAGTATACTTCCAACAATGCATCTGTTTCCCCCCCGCCTCAGGAGATAACACGGATAGGGTATGTGTTTCCTGTCGCCAAGCAGCTGTGCAGGATGCTCGGGACAAAAAAGAAAAAAAGAAGAAGAGAAAGAAAGCAGAAAGAGAAAATCCTCGCTCGGTTTTGGGATGCGGCTGCTCGCTCCCCGCTCCGCTGCGCTTTTGTCCGATATGCGCCTGTCAGCTGGTGCGCTGCGCATCCCGAGTCCTCAGCCTCCTCTCTCTGCCTATCAACACCGCTGCATAGGCCGTAAATACAGAGCAGGTTCAACTCTGACCTCCAGCCTGTGAGCAACGTGCAAACAGCCGCACCTGTAAACAACTCATTAATGGGGAAAACTCAAAGGACCTTGCAGGGACTTGCAACATCCGTTTGATGCCGCCAATTAAACGCGTTCCACTTTTACTTAAATGTTCTCCTTTCCAAACATAATTTTTTTTCCGGAACTATATCAAATATTGCAGTTTGAAAGAGTTTAATCCAGTAGTTTCTCATATATATTGATACCAAATGCGGGTCCACACTCAATGTAAACAAAAGTTGAATTTGCAGAAGTGGAAGTCGGAGTCACGTGACTGACCTATGGCATCTCACCGGGCTCCCAACAGAATTCATGAGGGAGTAATTTGAATGCCTTGTGACTTTTGCATGAGACACACAGCCTTGTTGCTTGCGTTCTGAACATGCTCAGAAATTTTAAGCATTGAACTTTTTCTCAAAAATAGTCACGAAATCCTCATTTGGCATCTTTAACTTGTTTCAAACCCATTCAGATTCTGGAGCTCTTGCCTGTGACAGAAAACATCATAGGCAAATGTTCAGCTCTGAAAGCCACACTGATGATAAAAAATAAAAATAAAATAATTCTTAAAAAACGGTTACTAAATCAGAAATGCTGCGGCAGCTGCTGAGGTGGAAACAAAAGCGAGCCAACGTGGGCGGCGGTGGGCAATGAAATAATTTGCAGGGTCAAGAATACAGTTCTCCAAAGTCGCACAAATAAAAATAAGCCTTGTTTTCATAAAAATTGGCAGCTCAAAGTGTGGTCACGCAGCTCGACGTGCACATGGTCAAAAAAAACCTGCAGAATTTAGTGAGTCTGCAACCAAAAAAATAAATAAATAAAATACAAATTCTTGTGCAGTTTACCCACAGTTTAACTCACCAGCTCAAGTTTAGAAACAAAACCTATTAGGAACAGAAACTGAAGTTGGTCCTTGACTAAAATCTAAAATATTGTTATGGGTATTGGATTAGGTTAATTGCTTTCTGTTTTATTTATTTTTTACCTTTTCATGACTTCACAATAAGTATCAATGAAGGTAGAAAAAGTTGGGTAAATAAACACGAAGCAGCAGATGTGGACCGACGTCCTCTCAGGCCACCTGCCATGTTGCCCCTCAGCCTTCCCGTCTCCTCTTTCCTCTTTTGTTTAGAGAAGCAGTTCATTAAGCTTACCTGCGGACACGCTGCCATTTAATTGGATAACTCGCAAACCTCCAGTTTTCTTCCTTCAGCCTGACAAAAGGGGAAAGGCAGATTGATGTAAATAAATGTGTTATTTCTTAGCAGCAAAGACTGGCAGCTAAAGGTTACTCAAGCTGTTAATTAAACTGTTAGATAAACAAGAAAAGCCTGAGCGCCTTACTGTTCAAATTGAAATGTTGCTTTTGAGTAAAGCTTGATTCATATTGTTTCAGTCCATCCACCATCTGTAGCTTTATTGATCAGCTGGAGAGGGGATATGGCAACAAAAAAAAAAAAGAAGAATTTGAGTTTCATCAACCAAAAGTGCCAAAAAAAATTGTTATGCTCATCTGAACATTTTTGTCCCAGTTTCTCTCGCACTGACATTCAATAGAATATGCATGCTTTGGGCATACTTTGATAGGTCTTTGGTTGATGATAACATAGACAGACTTGAAGTTCTTCTGCACTTTGTAAGTGTGAAAATTTCATCTTGATGAGCTCCAGTCTACAGAGATAAGTACACATGCCTCCCAGCCATTCTCTGCCCTGGCCTTATAGCAGAACCACTTTTTAGGCTTTGAATTGGCTTTTACAGAAACGTACGAGACTCTATCTGATAGGCTTCAAATGATAGCATTTAGAGGATATACCACAGAAAGCAGAGTTTCCATTAATTACAAAAGCAACAATCTGCTAATCCCACTAGAAAGGCATTTTTGAGGCTGAGTCGTTTTGGTTTTGAGGGACAGAGAAGAGAGAGGGGAAAAAAAACAACTAACAATACCATTGGCAGATCACAGACCTTCAAACTATGGTCTGCAGGCACCACAGCTCGATGGGGGGCCAACTACTGCAGCTCTGACTGGGCATTTTTTTTCTCTTTAAATCCCCTTCCTGAATTTACCCCACGTCTGGCCACATGCAGAGATGAAGTTATCACTGAGGACAGCTTCTCTCCAAGCAAAATCAGCCCTACCCTTCGATGCTTGATTCTTCTGTTACACCCGGAGCACATCAAAAAAACTTGCCTCCATCAAATGGCATTATCTGCATAAAAGCCAACTGCCCCAACAATCCATCTCCAACACTGCCATTCAGTCTTCAGTCAAGGGCATGCAATGAAAGAAAGGCAAAGAAAGGACATGAAAAGGAGAGGAATTCTCATAAGAGCGCTGCTGCAGACAAGTCTCCCATTTTCGCTTTACTTCAAGACAAACCATTTTTTTCCCGCCTCAGTGATGTTTTTATGGGTACTTCTAGAACGACTCTAAAAAGAGACTTAGTGAGCTAGAAACATATTCACACATTTCAAGTTTCTTTTAAATTCAGCACACTAGAGCCTTAATGATACATTAACAAAGCTTCACTTTGTTGCACCAAACTGGAGAGGTCATTCGCCTTCACAAAAGTGTTATCTTACATCAGTTTTGTTCCTATTCTTTATATAGTCTTCCTTTTATTTCCCCTGCGAGACCTTTAGCAAAGCTTTCGTTTCCTCCAGTCACATGCAGTGCATGTCCGTGCAGTCAACTGTGCCCTCTATTGGAAGCCAGACACGTCTAACATCCAAATCCAAAGACTTAAGCACAGTATGTTTGCAACATGAAAGGAACAGACTTTAGAATGAGGTAAATGAGATGCAGATATAGGAGTTAAAAAAAGTGCTTTACACCAAACAAAATAAGCCACAGACAAGTTAAAGATTGATTGCTTCCAAACAGGATGCAGTTTTATCAGTATGAACACACAGCGCTCGATTAATGTGTCCTCTGGTAGACTTATAGATTAAAAAGTCAGCGTTCGCCAGTAAAATTAAATGTCAGAACATTCGAGGAACATAGGACCTTATTATTTGCTTCCCAGGTTGCTTTAGACTCTCAGGGAGCGTGCCTGCATACACAAAACATGAACCAGAAACTTCACCATTGAAGCCCAGGAGCATAGCATATATTAAAGAGTAAACCAGCAAATCTCTCAGCTCCATATGTTTTACATATGTACGGCATCAGCAGAGAAAACAGATGGGCCACACCGTGGGGACAAAGAGACCTGTGGACATTACAAAAAAAAAAAAAGCAACATTGACAAATTATGCACACACTCTGTTACTCGTCTCGTGTACGCAGGAATTTGTCCCCGAGGGGTCAGACAGCGAGTCTGATGTGTTCAAAACTGTGCCTCGACTTGTCCGACGTCTGGTAAGAAAGCAAAAGTAACAATAGATGCGCTCTCTATATGTGTGCCGAGCATTATATTTGCACCGTAAAGGCTATTGCCTTTTGTTAGTGCGGCATTGTGTTCAGCAAACTAAACGGACATGTATAAAGGGATTGGAGAGAACTTCTCTTTTCATGTGGAAATGAATCCCTTCCAAAAAGGACAAAACAGCTTTCACCCTTGGTTATACAGTGAGGATTTTAGGGAAGAACTTTTTTTTTTCTTTTCCTGTGTACATTGGGAAAAGAAGAACACACAAACAGAACTGTTAGGCAATAAAAAAAAATGTTAATACTTCAATAAAAACAGAAGTGTTGCTTTTTGCCTGGATTTATTAAGAGGACAGTAAAGCAGGACGGAGACAGATGCCTCCCCTCCCTGTCCTGTCAGGCTTTCAAATCTCACAGCACATTTTGAAACAAGCTGAGGTGCCTTGATTTTATTCTCAGGTTATTTTCAGAACCTGCCTATTGATTGACAGTGGTTGGCAGCACCACAAAGTCAAAAAGTGAGGAAAACAATAAAAACTTATACTTAAAGTTAAATTAAAAAAATTGGAAATATATATAAAAAAGACACATTCATGCTTTTATTTTCAAATGTCTAGAAATTCCCTTAAGCAAATATGCATTTGCAGTGCACTTTGTTGCAAATATGAAGGTCTCAGACTCTTATATATATTTTTGTACGGTAAGAAAACTTGAAAAGTGAATTTGGTGTTTCATTTATTTAAAAATTGGTGCTAAAATAAAATCCACATCTCCTTAATCTTAAGGCTAAAAGAGCTACAGGTAAAAAAATAAATAAATAAATAAATACATCATTTGCTTTTAAAAATCTACTCACAGTAAAGTGAAACAGCCTCTAAAATAGTGAACGGGCTCAGTGTCATTCCGAATTTCAGAGATGGATGGACAGCCTGAAAGGAGAGGAAACCAGCAGCGAATCAGAGCAAGCAGTGAACACCGTGAACCACATTCACTTCATTTAAAAAGCTTAACCGGTAAGCAAAAAAACAAAAAGATTAAAAAAAAATAATAATAATTTAATTTTTTTTCAGGAAGGATTATGAAAGGTAGAAAGTAGCAGAGAAGGTTTGTTTATTTCGATCATTTTTTTCCAAGGTAGAACGACTGTGGAATTAGGATAAAAAGGGCACCTTACTCATCAGCAGGATGCAGTCATTTCAGCAGACATTTAGAAAATGAGTAAACCAAATACAAATTGGGGTTACATTAAAAAAAATATATATAATTGATCTAAATTCTTCTTCTCTTTCTGATTCTTCTTCTTAGTAGTAGTAGTAGCCTGATTGAGCTGCAATATACAATAAAGCTTGTTTTTTTTCTGAATAACTTAATAAACGACTGATAGAAATAAGCTAATATCTAAGTTTTTAGGTTGCAGCTGATAAAAATATATGCCTACATTTCTTTTAACAAACATCCAATTTTTGTGCATCCAGCACAATTCTGTGCTGAAAAAAATAAAAATCAACAAAGTAAAGTAAAATGTGTGTGTGTGTGTGTCGGGGGGGGGGGACAAAAACCTTGAAGTAAATCATTTGTTAAGAAAACAAAAATGACAAAGTGAATCACATCCCTGAAACACGAGTTGTGTCAGGTCTCAGCGACACACTGAAAATCAGGGGTGACATCAAGGGGGGGCAGAGGGTGCAACCCCCTAAGAATTTTTTTTTAAATGGTAACCCCCCCCCCACCCCACCACCACCACCACATTGACCTTTATTATTCACCCCGTACTTTGTTTATTGTTTGTATTTTATGTTCCTTTACATCACTTTGGTTTTTATAGTTCTTTCTAAATAAACGATCATGATGATGATGACCCCCCCCCCTAAAAACTATACAATTATATCTCCTTGATTTTAAATCTTTTGCTTGCTTGTGCATTTTTAATGACCCCCAGTCATTTAGGATCAGTAGAACATAATTTAAACAAACATTGCTTCTGAACAATTGAGAGATAAAAACATAAAATATATTCTATTTAAAAATAAAATTTAAATTAACATTTAGTCCTCCTGAAAAACCAATGTTCTCAACACCAGGGGTCTCAGGTGGTTATATGCATTTTTTTATGAATAGAACCAACTTTAATAAGTTGAGAACTGACCGTGCTCTCTTAATAAGAAATAACAGTTAACAGTCTCATATGTTTGTATTTGCATGACAAAAACAACAAATTCCCAATTATCCTCTTTAAAAAAAAAAAAAAAAAAAACACAGTTTCCAAATTTGAGCCCAGATTTGGTTTCTGAAGACTGAACAACTCTACAAACAGAACCAAACCTGTTTAAAGCCTCCAAAGCCCCTTCATGTTCCACAGTGGGAGTGGAGCAGTAATCACACGCCACATGTGCTCCTTCACTTTCAATGAAAACAATGTCAACCTGTCTGTGGTTTTAGTGGATCCTCTGTGCTGAATGTTCCTCACCTGAAGGTAGAAGCACTTCACTCTCACATTTCCCATAAAGCTGTGTCAACAAATCCAATTTATTGTGTCTGAGTCCATAACTAGACTGCAGACAAATATATTGATTGGAATGAAAGCATCCCTAAAACATACACATATAAGCAATTGTTTTTATTTTGGAAACTATAAAAAATAAGGTAAAAAATTTTAGAACTAATTAGCATTTTGGTAAAAGACTAGCTAAATAAACAAATGCAAATGATAATAACCTAAAAATGCATTTATTAAAGGTTGTCTTATTGCTATTTTTGTGAACATGAACTACTTTTGTGTGCGTGTTCTGAATTACAACTATTTTGCTAATATGTTCAATAAATTAAAAGACTGAATGTTAAAAAATGTTGCATCCATTTATATGGTGTAAAAAAAGTACTTTTTTAAGAAATATTTTTAATTTAAATTCCAATATTGTGAAGTTTAGTTGTCTTTATAGTTATTTCAAACTAAACAGTTTTTATCTTTCATTTTTAATCAGGTTTTGCACTAATGTCCTGACCCAAAAAAAAAAAAAATATATATATAAAAACTAACTTGAAGTTTACTTCTCGAGTAATGCTGCTTTTAGGTTCTTTAAAGGGTTTGCTTCTCCCCAGAGTCTGCGCCTAATGCAGCCAATTCAAAGAGTTATCCACACCCTTGCTTTTAAACACAAAAATATCTCACACAGAGGAGGCAAGCTGCTCTCTAAGTACCAGCTGCTTAGAACTGCACCTCAGTCTCAGGTCTCTTATGGAGAACTGGAGATCATTTTCCTTCCCAGGACATGATGGTTATGCAATCTTCTGGAACCAGGGATCCCCTTTTAATTGGTCTTAAGTATGAGAACATTGAACCACAAAAAAAACACAAAAAAACACCTTTAGTTTGTGTTCCATCTGGGTAAAAAGAAAGGCATTTGTACGGTTTAAGATGGTAATTGGCTGAAAAGTGAGTGTTCTGTGGAGTCTTTGCATTTTGTCGTTTGAAGTTAAAGACTGCATGAAAACAGGTGAGCGAAAGAGGAGCAGGCATGAAAACTAAGGTTCGGTTTTACAGCTCAAGGTCTCTTATGATTGCATTTCAGATTTTCATCTCTCTCCTAATATTGAATTCTGCGACAGCTCCCCAAATAAATAAATAAATAAATGATGCAATCCTATTTTGATTTAGCATCTTCACTAACTTCTGGGGAAAACACGTGACTTAAAAACTTAAAAAAAAAAAATATGCAGAATCTCTTATATAAAACAAAACATTAATTATAAGGTTGTTAAACTTACACTTTTGGTTGAGAAACTATATATTTTGTGTAAAAATAATAAAAATACAAGGGATCCTTGTGTAAATATCAAATTGCACTCAGTTTCTTACTTTAATACTATTATGTTAAATCTTAAGTTCTGCATATAATCTAGTTAAAGTTGTTAAAAAGAAGTTATTTTTATATTTGCTTTGGAAGTCCACCACAGTGTATCGTTAAAAAGAGGACAGACAGTTGCTAAAAAAAAAAAAAACGAGACATAATTTAAAGCCAAAACCTTTAGAGACACAATCACCACTGCAGCAGACATAGGAAGTTTAAATAAATAAATAGATAAATACATAAATAAATAGTTATTAGGAATTTAAGGTTTATAAAATGTAAACTTTCAAGGACAAAAACTCTCCAAGCAGAAACATTTAAATGATTGGCCACATTTTCTTATTTAATTAGAATGAATCCATTTGTAAGTACGCTATACAAATAAATAAATAAAAAATAGGTAAAAACGTGTCAAAGGACTGCAAATTATCCTCCAACGTTTATGTTTTAGACTGAAACCATGACTTCTTATGGTGAGAAATGACAGCTGAAGAATTGTTGAGATTCTCGAGTTATGGACTAATAATCAGCTGCATTATATGCATTATAGGCAGTTCCCAAACTTTTTCTGACAGGCACCCCCTTTGGATAGGAAAAATTCCAAGTACCCCCCCATTACTGTTTTTTCCCACACCTTAACCTTTTTTGAACAATTTAACTAATAAAAGTAAGTTAAAATACACTCAAAAATAAATGTGGTGAATTTAATAAAAAAAAACAATGTTTCCACTCAACTGAGTAAAGTTACTTTATGTTAATTTTACAATTACTTAAAGTCAATGTAAAATAAATGTGTCACATTTACTCAATTCAGTTGAGTGGAAACAGTTGACGTATTTTTTAAATTAAATTCATTACATCTGTTTTCTGAGTGTATATTACAGGTTGCAGTCAAATAAAATGCAACCTCTTTTAAATAAAACAACAAACCACATTTCTAGTGTCACTATTTTATGTTACTGTTTATTTACCTGTGTGACAAAATTCAACATTATCGTCCTTTTCAAAAAAAAAGAAAAAGCTTCTCTGTGCAAAATGGGTTTAAAACCATGACCAACTTCCTGAGAGAGGGAAAATAAAAATAAAAATCAAGGTTAGTTGAGCAAAAACCCTCACTTCTTTGTGTTTATTTGGGAGCCCCGTCAAAAAAAAAAAAAAACCTGTCCATTATGCTGGCAGTGTCCAAGCAATCATCTTTTCATTCAGTGCTGGCCCGCCCCCCTGCAGTACCACTGCAACCCCCATCACCACCACACACACATCTACTCTAAAAAAATTGGCGCGCCTCCTTAGTCAAACAATTTTATCTTATTTAGTCCCACATTTATGCTTAGCATGCATTTTTTTATTTCCTCTACCTATTTGGGATTAGAACTTTATAAAAACAAACCTTGTTTTTGAGCCATTAGGAGTTGAAACTGCCTTATTTTATTTCAAATTTACAATATAATTTAAAATGATAAAATTCTGAATAAGGACAACTGTTTTTTTTATTTATTTTTTTTTTTAGAAATACAAATATAGGAGAGGACAGACTTGAATGAGATGGGTAGTGGAAGGACTTTTAAAAACAATCGTTAATATTAACTGTAAATAAGAAAACATAAGGTGATTTTCTAACTCCTGTACTGTTGTATGACACCAACAAACAAATCTATTTAAATTCTGTTCTGACTTTAGGTTTTGGTGTGAAACTTCATGATTTCCATTGGCCCTACACATGGCCACCCCCCAAAAATATAAATAAATAAATATTTCGAGGTACCACTGCTTACATAAAAACAGCCTCAAATCTCAGCAGAGGCCGTAAGTCCCAGTTTAGGTATTTCGTATTCAAATCCAAGACACAGGTTGTTATAAAATCCTGTTTCACCTGAACACAAACTGCAGTTCCACCTTCCATTGCAGCCTGAGTAAGACCAATTCTGCTCTAATGTTAGCTAAGAGTACCATTATGTTCTCCGAAACCAGTTATTTCATTCCTGCAGTAAGCAATAACGTTTTCTCCGAGAGGACCTGGTTAAAATATAGGCAACTTTTGTGTGCTGAAAGTGCCGCTGCACAAAAACAGTACAGCGTACATCAAAGCCTGAGTGAATGTTACTGTACTCCGACACCGGGCTAATGAAGAGATATATCCTCCATTACGTGGTGATATTCCTGCTGCAGCGATTAGAAAAGTCTCCAGAGGGGCTCCATCACAGGCTTTCATTGAGTCTGGACCTTTGCAAATCTTCATATCCTGCACAATTTTCATAAATTGAAGTCTAATGAGCGCATTTGACATAACTAGGATTTATTGTCTCAGAGGCTTACCAATTTCACCACTGCACTGCAAATTATGAATGTCAAGGGTTTAATCATATTCATACATATTCTCAATGAGGGGGATGTGATGTGTCATGTGAGTAAAAGACTTTAAATGCCTCTCTCCTTTTATTGTAGGTGTGTTATTATAATGCATGCAAACATGCAGAGCACTAACAACCTCCCTGAGGTGGGCCGATATTGTTGACGCTGAGCACAGAGCAATATCTTCTTGCAGATCTCTTCGGGACGCAATTCGGTGTTCTCTGGCACGGTGGTTACGACTACTTTGTCATCAAAGACATAATCAAAATAACTGTGCTGTTAATGGTCCGTGCATAATTTCTAGTTTGATACTGACGTTGTAATTTAGTGATTGATTTGAAATTTTTCGACATGCTGTAGGTTGAGCAGTTTATATTGTTCGTTGCAAAACATGAAGCTGTAATCTGAAATCCCGCTTTTGTTGTAAAAAAAAAAAAAAAGAACTGGGCTCTTTTATGCTGAGAGCTTTTATTGCTTCACAAATTAGTTTTAGACATAATTACATTTCCTCAGTGAGATATTAGAGCAGCTTGGATTCAGCAGTGAAGGCACGAGAGGGGAAGAGGGATTGTAAAATTGAACTCCTTTGCAAGTTGAAACCAACACGAGCCCCCCCTTCATTAAGCTCCGACGTCTTCTTCCAGGTCCATGACCACTCCTCGAATGTGACGGGTCAATTTTTCAATTAGCTTCCCTTTTTCACCTTGCGAATTATCAAAGGGGTTCTCTGTTAAGCTCTGGATTGCGATGGATGGTGTACAACAGACCGACACTGTTCGGCCATTGAGAGCAAAGCAAGCATTGATAACAGCTCTTAGAACTATTGACATGATAACATTTCTGTCTGCCAGGCCGCACCGGCACTGAGCAGCAATAAATTGAGATGAATGATCAGTCGATGACAATTTCCATAATCGTTATACCTTCCGTAATTCATCAAGGTAATGATACCCGCGCCCCTAATGTCACATTTATTCCATTTTGTGCACAGCGGCAGGCACAAAACGAGCATCCCCCCCACCCGACCCCCTTCTGAAAGGATTGATTACAAACCAACTGCTTTCTGCTCCTGCTTGTGAGTGGAAGAGCAATGTGTTATTTGACCAAAAATAACAATGAAGGAGATGGGAAATGCAATCTAAATCCACTCATTCAACTCCCCCCCCGCCCCCGCACCACCACCACGACCCTCGTTGCCCGTGACAGGCAAACAGGAGGCCATTACAGCTCAGCCCTGGCACCATTTCTGAACCAGAGGGGGGGGGAGAGAACTTTCAGTTTCCTGGCTCACATCAAGAATCATCATTATCACATCCCCCCCCTCCATTCATTAGTGACGTAGTTCCTCTTTGACAATTATATGTCATTATTGGTGAACAATGGCGGTGTGAGCGAGCGCTGCGATTCAATTACAGACGCAGCCATTCAAGATTAATTTCCTCTCCTCCCCGTGCGAGCAGCACGCTACTGCCGACATGCGTAAGCACACCTTGACAAAAATAACAGCTCCATTCACTGAGGGGGTAACCAAGGTCTAAGAATTTTTCAAATTGCAACGTCTAGTCTGTTCAGACCTTTGCTACTTCTCACCACCTCTTCTAAAGCGTGCGGTATGTCAGTCTGTCCGTAACAGTGAGGTTGTGCTTTCATCCAAATGCATTTCCACAGCAGTGAGAGGCTGGCTGCCAGAGGAACGGAACACTAATGTGTTGCTCTTGTTTCCTCTTTCACAGGCTGTAGTGTTTAAAAAATAAAATTGCAACAATAAATATTTCATGTTAATGTAGCAGAATAATGTGGTTACTGAAATGCTTGACTTAATCTGAGATTAATTGAGCTAACCGAGAGATATGAAACAACTTCCTCGTTTTCTCCGATTCCTCATGGCTCGTGCGTAATTATACGGGAGCATTGTGATGACAAGAAGAAGAGAGTCAGAGCATCTTTATCATTTTTATGCCATAGCTGACATTTGTATTTCTGGGTAGGACACAACAAGTGAAGAAGGGCTCTGTGTATAAACAGGCTCAGCACTAAATAGGGTAATATTTCAGTGCTGAGGGGTGCACTATGAAGTGTGATTAATGTATTAGTCTCCTATGTTGAGCTGAAAGAGTGTTTTCAGTGTCACAAGGGTGGCTCTGTTTTGAACCCTGCAGGATCGCCATGGTAACATTTGGTGAACTCTTAACCTGCTTTTGATCAGTTCATGCTTTTTCTTATCTTTGTTTCAGATCACTTTAACCCACTTAACAGTCTCTGTTCCACCGGTTAGCAAAACCACTTTGGTCTCTGCAGCTGTGACTAAGAGGTTAGGGGAGTCATCCAGTAACCAGAGGGTTGACGGTTCGATCCTCCATTCCAGCTGTCTCAGTAGTGTCCTTGGGCAAGACACTTCACCCGCCTTGCCTACTGATGGTGGTCAGAGGGTTTGGCAGCCTTGCCTCGGTCAGTGTGCCCCAGGGCAGCTGTGGCTACAATGTAGCTTACCACCATCAGTTTGAATGTGTGTGTGAATGGGTGATTGTAAGTGCAAAGCGCTTTGGGGTCCGACTGGGCTTGATAAAGCGCTATATAATTTCAGACTAATTACCATTGAAATGTTTCCAGACATTTCCAGATGCTACCAGGGGCGTTTCATTTTTAAACCAGGGTGTCAGACGACTTCCTCTGGTTCTTACCTTTAGCATGACATCTTATATAAAATAAAAAATGTCAAAAAGCTTTTAATTAATTTCAGGCCAACTGTTAAGGGGTTAAGCAACAAACAAAAAAGATTTGAATGTAGTATGGTTATTCTTGCAGAAGTTGTTTTATATTACCTCAGCTAGTGCTGATGTAATTTATGCTTCCTAATACCCTTAGAATTCAGAGTCATGCAAAACGGACAGTGAGGTAAAGGTTTATAAAACAGCATTCAATTGAACTTCAATGGTTTTTATTTAGTGTTTTTTTATTATTGTTTTTTGACTGGCCTTCACCGCTGTTAAACCTGTTATTTCTGAATTTTTCTTGTTTTTAGCCAACAAACACAAAGAAAGCACAGCTGTGTCGAACTCGCCTCAAACCATATCCAGATGATGTCTAAAATACAAAACGATAAGATACCCACTTACGATGCAACTCTGCAGATTCTAGAGAAAAAAATAAAGTGGGGTGTCAGATTTAATTTCACTTAAAAAAAGTTTAAAATCTAATGTTGATTTTATTCACTTTTACGCAAGACAAAGAAAGGAAAGAGAAAATCTCTCACAAGAGAGCTGCTGCAATAAGGGATGTTTGGCAGGTTTTGCCAGGCAAACAGACTTGTTGTTTTTTCCCGGTGAAAATAGTTGCTGAGTGGTTTGCGCTGCATTATGTGCAGAAAATTCACACCACTCGTTTACAGATGTCACGCAGGTCCTCAGAATGCAGGAGCTAAGTTGTCAGCTCCAACAACCCCTGCCTGCTCACAGTAATCCAAACCAAAAAAAAAGCCTTTTCTCTTAGCGCATCTGTTTTGTTCTTGTAGTGGAGTTCAAGTGGAATGTCTCATTAGGCAGCAAAATCGAACAAGGTCTTGTCTTTGCAGACAGAAGCTTCAGTGCTTGATTGCTTGCAGGGAGTTTCCCTCCAACTCTTAAACACTGTATACTGTTCACTTCTTCTCTAATTATTTTTATTTTTCATTTTAAAATCTTTATCATTTATTTTGTCATCGTTTTCTACTGAAAGGAAAGGGGAAGTGATATACTCTAAATTTATGGGTGTGTTAATTTGTTTAGTGTTAGCAAAATAAATCATGAATCACTGGATGGATTTTAATGAAACTTTCAGAACGAAATCAGCAGATCTACAACTGATTAACATTTGGAGTTACCCCATTCAAGATGGCCATCACTGCAAAGCAATCTTAAAAGAAAGAAAGTTGGTTACAACTCAGTCAATTTAACTGATACTGAGATAAAAATCAGTTTGTTGGTAGCTGAGACTGATTCCAAGCATAGATTTTTAACACTAACTGATTGACAAGAGGTGGGTTTAAAATTGTTCCATTAACTATTGGAGTTAGACTTTTATGTCTGTAAAATATCTTATGAGCCATAATTCGCAGAATGTAATCACTGAATTCATCTCCACAACTGCTTAACCTGTGGATTCAACCCAAATCAAGATGTCCGCCACAGCCGACCAACCTTAAAAACACAAAAATAGTTATAATATATGCTTTAATTTCAGAGATACTGAGCTAAAATTTGGAGTGGTAGCGGCTGAGTATCTTTGCCAACATATATTTTGAGGGTGTAGCATGAACGACCGTGACCCCTGACATGTCTCCTTGACCACCACCGGTTATGTCTGCCAAGTAACGGAACTTTGTTCTGAAAATGCTTTCTTAGAGACAAATTCTATTTTAGTTTTCAATAATCTTTCGTCATGCAGATAAGGCTGACACGATAATCTGTTTTAATCTTTTAAGATTCCTTAAAAAAATAATAATCATTAACATGATTTTCTTATTTAAAAGGTACTTTATTTTAAGTGTGTATCATACTGTAATCTGAAGATGTTTCCTGAACTGTCATTAATTTTCACACCAGTGTAAATGTTACTGACTGTTCTTTGTCTTTCTCTTTCTCTTCTCCTGAGCAGATGATAATGCGACAGCTGCATGTCTGTTTGACCATGACTCCACTCTGTCTAGTCAACATGATATATCTTTCCCAAAAGAGATGTTATGTTTATCTGACAGAGACCTGGTATCTATGCTGTGACTAGAAGACACACAGCTAATTGCTGGGTGCAAACCAGTTAGTTCTGAGTTGGATTTTGCTGAGGCCGGAAGCTTCAAGAGACCGGACATGGATGAGCAAACCATCTGAGGGAAAATGTAATTGTTTAACTGTAAGAGAAGTTTTGCCAGACTTGGACCACATGTGTACAGTAACCCCGTTTATCTCTCACATCCAACAGAGAGATGTGCGGTGCTGTGGCTCCTGCTCGTCATTCCACCGTGGAACAGCGCCTGTCAATCACCAGGGGCGCAACAAGTGAGGGTGGCTGGGAGGGGTTATGCCCCCCCCCAAAAAAAAAATTTGGTGGCCCCACCAGTTTTATCTTTGCTTTGTGCTCATTTTAATTCCCCCTAGCTATTTAGGATTAGTAAAACCCTATAAATGCAAAAAAGCTTTTGCAAAACTACCAGTTAAAAATCATTTTTAATATATTAAAATAATCCTTCTGAATAAAGACATCCAGTATAAAACAAATGACCTCAACATCAGGATGAAGGTTCTCATGAGGGTAGAGGCATTATTGTTTTATAGTAAATATATATCAAAAAAAGAAAAATAAATACAACTTCTATTTCTTCTATTCCAAAACTGTAGACATAGGGAAGCTTTGTCAGTTCAACACGTTTGGAGTAGTGTGGTGTTCTAAGCTTTATAGACTTTTATGAAGATTTCTAAAGCTTAGAACTCAGAAGTCCAGTTGTTTGATTTTTAACTTCTTTTTATCATGAGGATGACTGAGAATCTTCACCAACCTTATAAAAATAAAATTTGGCAGCCCAGTGGCACAGTTGGTAGAGCTGTTGTTTCTCAGCAAAACGGTTGCTGGATAAAATCCCAACCTGGGACCTTTTTGGGTGGTGTTTACATGTTCTCCCTCTGCATGCATTTTCCCCCAGTTTTCCAGTTTCCTCTCACAGACCAAAGACATGCCTTTAGCTCCATTGGTACACACTGTAGGCCTCAAACAAATGCTTGCTTTGTAAATGTAATTATTTTGAACAAAATCATGTTCAAGTCTGAGAAACTTCAACCTGGCAGTTGAAAGTGGGCCAGTCTGTCAGGAACTCCCGGGCCACTTTTTCTCCCCAGTCCACCCCTGTTTGAGACGAAAAGCCAAACTGTCCCAGAGTTTGGTTCTGCACGAAACTCTTTGTAATGACCCAAGGGCAGATCTGAATCAGGCTGGATTTCAGAGTCCGGCACGCCAAGCCTTTCTCTTCCAATGAGACAGCTGGATGACTCCAACTTTGGTGAGCTGACGAACTGTACCTAATCAAGGCATTACACACAAAATGGTTCGCAGAACAGTCCCGGTTAAACAGCTGAGGCAAACTTGATAACTCTTCCTTCTGCAGTAATAAAGTTACTAATACATAATTTGACCAAGACCATAACATCTTCTCTCCGAGTTGATAAAAACTTATAGGTTTTAACCTGGGTCTCTTGTCAATTAATTATTAACAGAAAAAATATTTCCTTTGGGAAAAATATATTTTCATTCTATAAAGGTTTAAACATCCAGACCTTAACTTAGACATATAACATCAAGTCTACAATAATGTTCACCTTTAACTCTTTTAGAAACCTTATTGCTCGTCTTTCATGTTGTTATTTATTAATCTGATTGGTGCCCCCCAACTTGGCAAAAGTGTAGTTCAGGACAGAAATAGTTATCCCCATTTCTGTTTCTCTCCTACCAACTTGCTACAAGGGCTACATATTGTGCGACACCTTTGCTTAAAACCTAAGCATTAACTGTTGGAGTCAACCCAATTTAAGATGGCCGCCACAGCTAATCAGTCTTTGCCTACACAAAAAAAGGTTATACATCAGTGAAACCTGCAGATATTGAGTTCAAATTTAGTGTGGTAGTAGCTGACATACTCAACACATACCCAATTACTAGCAAATCCTGAGTGAGACACTGCAATACCAGAAGAGATAATGCAGAATGTTGGTGGCATGATGGCTCAGTGGTTAGCGCTGACGCCTCACAGCAAGAAGGTCCTGGGTTCGATCACCGGTTCGGACCTGGGGGTTTCTGTGCAGAGTTTGCTCTTCTCCTCGTGCTTCTTGTCCGGGTACTCCGGTTTCCCCCACCCCTAAAAACATGTACAATATGTTGCCTTCAGGTCCAGGCCTCCCTTGAAAAAAAGACTGAGATCTCAACAGAACTTGCCTTGGTAAATAAATAAATTACATATATACTATTCACAATATTAATTTTAAGGTTTGACCAAAAGTACTAAAATTCTGAAATTTCTCAATATAAAATTATTTTAATTTAATGATATAAAAGGCAGCAGGTGATATGCAGAATTTCAACAAATGCTAGATCATCTTATTTGAATTTAGATATAATTTTGTATTATGCCTGCAAATATTATTTTAGCTACTGTAAAAGCCTTTCGTTTTATCCCTGTATTTTACCTGGAGGCCTGAGGGGCTGCTGTGTATACGTAACATGTTTTCCGAAGGCTGAAGCACTCCCATCAACACTTCAGAGGCATGGTATTGATTTATATCTGCAAATCCTGAGCCGAACTGCCAATACAAATGTCTCAAGATCGAATCTAAAAGTAATGGACATGTCTGAAGAAAAAAAAAAAAAGTGGCCATCCCAGGAGCCACTTTAGTTCAGCAGTTGAATCAACATTACCATTAAAAATAACCGAGAAATGGGAACTTAAGTTCACTTTTATGTAAAAAAAATAATTATCTCAACATCTTTCCAAGATGAGAAGAACTTTCCCAGCAGCTTGGCTGAGCACTACAGAGGGCAAAAGCAGCAGGGTGTGGATATAATTGAGCTGAAATTGGTCTCCCATGGCAATGATACTTTGTTCAATCTCAGGCGCTGCGGTGATTGGACGATCATCTCTCCCTCATTTCTCCTCCTGAAAACAGGTTAAAAAAAGAACCATCTTTAAGGTTGCCGATGATCAAATATTTGATAGAAGACATAATTCCTGCCTTAAGGGATGACAAGATAACAAGACCCACAGCAGACTTGACTGCTGTGAATATTAACTGATACGGTTATGTCAACAACAATTCTTTGCACATTTACACTGAACTCTTTGATTTCTGACGCATTTACTTCATTACATTCCACAAATGAATGTTGGCAATTTTAGACACACGTGTGCAGACATCTATGTTTTTAATGCTGATCCTTCCTCTCCTCTGTTTCCCCGAAGCAAACCTAATGTTCTTATATGCAGTGGAAAATCAAACATGTTATATTTTCTGACCTGAGCCTGTGTTTGAATAGAACCATCAATTTCTCAAGCGTCTGTTATGGATCAATACAGATGCGTGGGGGAGCAGAAAGTTGAGCAAGGCGGGGGGTCTGCAGGTGCCTCCAAAGATATGGAGGCTTTGACAACAGAGGGGAGATGAGCCGTCTAAATAAGGGTCCTGATCTTCTTCTGCTTTGTTCTTTTTTTAATCAAAGCTATTGTAAACATAGTTTCAGCCAGAAAATTCGACCGTCACCATGAGATCAGCAGCCTCTCAATAGTCTCCATTGAACCGTTATTTAACAACATTAAAAAGGATTTTGACAGAACAGTATCCAGCTCAGCTCTAACCTGATCCTATTCCAAATCCATAAGCTATTTTCATTGTGTCATGAAAATGAGTAATAAAGTGACATATACATCGCTCTCAATGCTGTGCTAAATTTTGTAATCTGGGTTCAAAGGATTAATATCATCTCTTTTGGAGCGTGTCACATTGTTATAATTAGTTTGTCATGCTTTAGCATTTGGGTTGAACTCTCATGACGAGATCTTAAAAACATCATTAAAACAGTTTTCATTCAAACATAAACATAGCTGCGGCTGCATCATATTCCTCTGGCAAGCAGGTTCTGTAGAAAGTTTCACGCTCAGTTCGGTCCACTTCAGTAACAAATCAAACGCCAAGCATTCCTTGAAGGAATGCATATCACCCACAACTTTTCATGCCCGAGTTTGATCATCTTGTGATGAAAAGTTTTAGTTGTTTTGGTCAAATCTTATAAGTGGTTATATGCTTGATCAAATGCAATGTAAAGAAATCTTGTGATAAGTATTAGCAGAGGTGTATAGTAACTAATAAGTACATTTACTTTGTTACAGTACTTACTTTTTTTGAGGATTTGTAATTTTACCAAGTATTGTTTTTTTTAAATTGCAACTTTTACTTTTATTTTGTTACATTCAAAACCTGAAAATGATACTTTTACTTTTACTGATACTTTTCACTTTAAACTTAACACAAGTTACAAATGTAAAAAAATGACTGAACTCATTGTGGAATGAGTTGTTTATTCACTCTATAAAATGAAGTGTTGAACTTACTGAACCAATTTATATAAACTGGTTCCACTAAGAGTAGTTGAGTAAATGTAAAGAATTTTATATGTTTTCTTTAAAAGAAAATGTGTAAATTGCTCAATTTACTCAACTCGGTTTCATGGAACCAGTTTGGTTCAGTAAATTCAACACTTCATTTCTTATAGTGAGGGTAAAAGTACTTTTACTTTTGTGATTATTGTGAACAGTTTTATGACTTTTACTTAAGAATTTTTTTTATCAGTGAAATTTAATTTTACCAAAGTCATTTTAAGTTAAGGTATTTTCACTTATTTCTGTCAAGTACTTTATATACCTTTGTGTATTATTACTTACAGTATGTGATGCTTGCTTGCTCATGGTTAATGTTTATGTCTGTATAACAGGCAAACAGACATGCTAGTCAGTTAGCAGCATCAGCTAGCCTAGTCAGCTTATGTCAAGTTTTCAACTATTATCTGCCGGCAGATAGCAGCGGCAATGCATGGTAAGTTACTAAAATATTTGAAATGCTAAAGAGATGATACATTGTGTTACATCCAGAATTTTATGCATTGTAAGACATGCATAACTTTCTGATATTGGTCTGCAATGTAGCTGTCCAGATTTGTTTGTTTTATACTTGCAGCTTGTTCAATAACGTTTATTTTTTAAAAAGGCTGTCCAGCCAATCGGGGAGGACAGGGACCGTTATCAATCATGTGTAACAAAATCCTGACTGGATCCGCCCACTTACAGCCAAAAGCATTAATCACGAGGTGAAAAATCTGTGCGCGCTCTCTATTTATGCTTGTGAAAATCGGTACTCACTTCTCGAGGGTATCAGTTTTGTTTGCACGGGTATTAATTTGCGTGTGGGAACTATGTTTTCTAGCTTAATTTAAGCTAAACAAAGAAACAAAAAAACAACAAATGGTGTTTATTTACGGAAATATTTTTGCAGTTTTGACGACAAAAAAAAGTAAAGATTTGGTAGGAAGGTCTTTTGTTCAGCTTCATGGCTTCACACTGAAAAAAACAACATTGATTTTTGTCCCAACTTGTCCCGCTCTCACTCAAGAATTAGCCAAGAGACCTTTTGACGGCTCAAAAAAATGTTTTGGTGAAACCCTTTAAAAATATCTCAAAACGAGACCTTTCTCAGAGCTACACCGTCGTGTGACTGACTGAACTTTAAAGGAAAACAGGAATTGATCAGATTAGAGGTGGCCAAATAAGAGGAAACGTGGCCAGGCGAAAAAATGTCAATCATTCCACAACTGTGTGTTCGCAGCAACAATATAATCCTGCTGGGACTGTTGCAGATTGAGCCCAGCCCGATCAGTCCTGAGAGACTTCAGCTTGTCAGGATAAACAAATGTGCCTTGTTCACATGCAAATCAATCCCAAGTCAGCATCACAATCTGCTGCTAATGGAAGACCTGCAAGTAAGAACAGGGAGGGCTTGAGATTTTGTTTAATTTGTAATATATAGTTTTTATCATTCTATTTTCACATTTTACTAATAAATACACTTTGAGTAATAACTATATGATTTTTCTATTTTATTATCATTATTTTTTTTTTATCTGAGTAACAGTAATGCTCCACTGTACTAAACACACCACACTTAAAAAAAAAAGAAAAAATGGTAAAGTTTCCTATACTTTTCTTTACAGCCCATCTTGGCAACTTGGGGGGAAAAAAAAAAAAAAAAAAAAAAAAAAAAGAAAAATATAAATATATATATATATATATATATATATATATTTTTTTTTTTTTTTTTTTCCCCCATTTTTGCTGAACCAGTCTTAATGCCTTGAGTAACACCCGAGGCAGACAATCAGCATGCTTGGCAGCCTCATTTGCAGGAAAGAGGGACAGTTCAAGCACAGCAGAGAGGGAGGGTCCAGCAAAATGTATTCATTATTACACAAAGTTATTTTACTTTCTCCTAAAGCCACCCTAATCATGATTTTTTTTAAAGCGGCATTATTAATTTGGGCTAACTTTACTTAAAGGTTTAAGTTTTCAAAGTAGAATTTTAAAAGTTAGATGTAAAGTGATGGGTAATTACCAGACTCAAACTGTGCCAGGTCACTTGCAAATTCATGCATTTTTTTCCCCTATAACTTATTCTATTTCTTTGTTTGAATTTTACAACCAGAAACAAATGAGTCACTCTCAAAAACAAAAAAAGTAAATAAAAAAAGACACCCATTCACAGCATTGTTAGACCATATCGTCAGTCAGCCATTTTGTGGTGGCGTTCAAAATTCTGTAATTTTTTATCTAATATAGTGCCCTTGGAACTCATCAAGTGGTTTAGTAAATGGTTTTGTACAGAAGCTGTACACTACATTGGTGGTAATAAACCAGAATACATTGACCTAACTGACACTGCAGGCTATCAAGGCTAATGCCAACGTCTGCAGCTCATCATTTTGATTTTAAGACTCGTTGAAAATGTTTTTAATTATCTCAGTATCATTATTGAAAATATCTCAGTGTGTTTTCAACCCTAAAACAAATGGCAAATTAAGTTAGCTTCTAAAATAGAACAGAGGAAAATAATCATATTTGAACAAATTTAGACTTATTGCTGTAGCCTACTACTGTTTATCTAAATACAACTTCATAGTTGGTGTAGATCGTTTGGATACTTTATTGATTATATTAATTTGAAACAAAAACTAGTTAAGTTCATTTTAAATGAAGCCTAATGGTTCATTTTTCTGAACTGTAGCTGTTTAATCAGAGACTTCTCATCATGCTGAGATGATTTGGGGTTGTTTGCACTGACATTAGCTACAAAAGGCTTTTATTCTACAACGGAAAATTAAAAAAAATGAAAAAGAAAAAGGAAAGAAACACATCAACTAGGCTGTTGAGTTTGTTGTTCAACTGACTGACATTCCTCATGATAAATTCATGGCAGTGACAAGGCTGAGTGACTCTGGGGCCGTGGGTTAATTTGTCAGGAGGCCTGCTGAGCTATGAGTGGTGGTGCAATGACGGAGCAGAATGTCACCCTTCCTTTAGAAAGAAGTAGGTCGCGAAATGGCTGACTTTTTGGGGCCGGCAAACCTAATTTCAAAGACAAGGCACGCGTGGTAGAGAAGTGTTGAACTCTTTGACATCATGTAACACTTTTTCAAGTGAACTTATTTGTATATACTGTATACTATAATTATATGTTACAGCTACTTTGATTTCCAGCTAAAACATTAAAAATACTGTTTTAAAATTATATGTAAATAATAGGGATAATAATCTCATGAGGAAATAAAAACTGTGTGTTTAATAATGCTGATTATTTAGCTTTAATACTCAACAGCAGCCTGAGTTTGTTTTTATTAGAAAAACAGGTTTATATCTTCTACAGTCTGCAGTTTATAGTAGATGAAAAGAATCATTACACCACAAAGAAACATGGGTCAGAAATAATGATGGGTTCGTATTTAATTTGACACATTAAAAGCAGTGGCCTCAAAATTATAATCCCATTGTCAGCTCAGTATTTAAACAAAATAATTTGAAATGCTGAAATGGAAATATTGCATGAAAGCAGTCACTCTAATTAGAACTGACCACAAACACTTTTCTGCTGGGAGACCTGAAATCCTGGCATTCGTGTCAATTGTACCCCACTAACAGCAGCAGCTTCCCCCTCGGCAGGACAATGCACCCCGCCACTCAACAATGGCTTGAGAAACATGACAAAAAGGCCCTGGCATTAGAACAACTTGCAAATTCCCCACATCCCACGTAAATTGAGCATCCACAGGTTGCCTGAAACAAACCCAATCCACCATCCCACAGGACCCACGGAAGCAAATGCCAAAGCAACTCTGCCAAATGCCACAGGCACCGTGCCCCCACAGGTTAGAACTGCTTTGAATGCATAATGTGCAACATATAAGACAGTTGGCTTCAGTGTTAATGCTTATTTTAGATATTTTTACCCATATTTCTAAACAATACATAAGTAGCATATGTATTGATGCTAAATACGTAGGTAATTTAACAAGATAGTCACACGTTTGGGAAGCTTGATGCTGGTTTGAGGATTTGTATTCTTGTGTATTTTAATTTAAAATGAGGCTGCAGGTCTCTTCACTTAAAAAAACCCCAAAATATTCACTGCATAAATTTTAGACAACAAGTTAGAAGTTATTTTCCCATCAGTGGTGACTTTGGATCAGACAGTCCAGTGAAAGCAAAAATGCACACGAGCTTCATTAAGCAGTGAAATAATCACCATGATACATTAACCATGAGCAGTTATGGTAATGGGGCTGAACATGACCTGTTATGCCAATGATGTCATTAATTAGGCTTATTACTTTAAGTTTTTAATTAGCTGATCTTTCTGTCAATGCATTTGTCTTCACCTGGGTGATGATAAAATGAGCTGCAGGGATAAAACTCCTGAGGTGCAACATTATTTTCTGAGGAATATTTACAGAGCTTTTCATCAGCTCCTCCCTTGCTGGTTGAGGTAAAGACCTATATTTTTGCTTGCCTATTTTTATTTACAACCTTTTATTTTTTTTCTTATTTAGTTGCCAGGCAACCAGAAGTTCAAGGTACATACAGTTCCGTGTGATGCTTTTTGTTTCAAATAAGCTCTTACTAATACTAGCAACTCTCATTTTGGTGCCAAACTTATCCTTAGTCAAACCTATACTTAAAAAACAACAAAATCTTTTCATTGTCATAGCAGTGGTCTTTAAGATCTTTTGTAAAACCAAAAAAATAAAATAAAAAAGACTTTTACTTGCATCCAGGTTGTGAGAAAACAGAAAGCAGCCACTAAACCGAAAATCAAGAGGCAATTCACAATCCATGAAGGTCAGCGGTGTCATGGAGTATTCTTCACAGTGATGGATGAGTGCTCAACTGCTCATCTTGAAAAGAGAAAGGCTTTGAAAATTACTGAAGTGCAGGTTTTCTGACGATCGTCCATTAGCGATGACTGGCCTATAGCCCCTGATGCTGGGTTGCCACCGTCTTGTACAAGCTGCCCACCCACTAATGCAACCCTGCTCCCCTGATTGTGCAAGTGTTGGAAGCAATCCCCAGACCAGACCACTATATCTCTCCTTCCACCCATGAGCACAAGCCTGGGACAAAGGCTTAATCCAAACTGCTGTCCAAATATGGAGAGGCATCAGAGAGGAATGCCATGGCCAGATAACAAACACCAGTCTGCAAGTTCTTAGGAGTAGTGAATAAAAAAAAACTTCCGGACCACACTGTTAACAGAGTTTCATTGTTGAGCAGCAGTGAACCATGTGATTGGTCAAGCAGTGTGTCATAATTGTGCATTTTCCCAGCTAATGATCACAATCACAATCATTTAACGTAAAAAGATTCACTCCCAGTCATACAGCCTAAGGTTATCACACAGCTTGTTGTGCACGCTCAGCAAATATGCAACTTAGGAAAATCGACAATAAAAAAAATCCCTGAAAGTTTCACAGCATTAAAAAATGTTGCTGTAAATAGAAATACTTATGTACGGTCCTAAAAGTTGATCCAAAATACCAGAGCTTTACCTGCAGTTGGCAAAATCTAGCATATTAGTGCGGTTTGCATTAAAAACTGTGAGAACAGCAACACTGGAACAGTCTCTGAACACTATTAATAACACAATGCACTATTTAAAACATTGCAATAATCCGTAGACATGTTTAGTACTTACCTGAGGATCAAATTGTCTATGCTACTGCACCATTTCTCAATCAAAACACATTTAGAGGTCAAACACTTTTTGTTCTGCGACACAGTGAGGACATCTAACGAGATAAATGCCTAAAAAGGCAAACATTGTTTGTTTGACTTGAATGCCCACAAACCAACTTTTATCATTGCCATGTTGTGCTGACAACAATTTGAGACGGAATAAGAGTCTTTTTTTTCCCTGATCAATAGAACCCGAGACCGTCTGGTTACTCCTCATCAAAAGAAATCGTGACAGACTGAATCCCACTAATCCATCTTCACAAGAGTTCAGAGGAGTTTTACAGCCTTTGCGGGTCACCGTGTCCTCACCCGGGAATTAAAGAGCAGAATGAATGTGTTGTGATTAGAATACAGAAAAGCTTACAGAAAAAAAAACTGTTTCCTGAAGTTACTGAAGGCTTTATTAGAAGTCAATACTTCATTTCTGTTTGTTTTATATTTAAAGAGATTAAATCTAGAGAAACATTTCTTCATTGATTCCTGACATCTTTGGACTAAAACTTAAAGTCTTTTGTATCATGTTCAGACTGTTTCATGTCAATGCTAATCAAAATTCAAAGTAGTGTGTCTGGTAGATAAAAACACCAAACAGCCTAACAAACTTATATCAAAACCTACATTACCTTTACAGCAGTGAATCCCAACCCTGGTCCTCAAGGACTCCTGTCCTGCATGTTTTATACGTTTCCCTGATTTGACACACCTGAGCTGTGTCCAAAACGAGAGACTGGGTCCTCCGAAGGACCCGGTCTACCCGGTCGAGGTGGGCTGGGTCCTTGGTAGACAGGGAAGACCGGAAGAAAG